>JAVKPL010003869.1:0-208344 GCA_032173675.1 Gastrolobium villosum
TCCTTTGTTCAGGACCTTTTCAGAAGAGGCAGAACCGGGTCAGCATAGTAATCTCATTAACTCGTAATTGTAATTGGTGAACTATGTTAAATATATTTTGAATATTTGATGATTAGTGGTTTATTTTTTAATATTTTCATATATGATATATATATTTATATTTTTTTAATATATAAAATTGGGTCAGCGTAGTGACCCGTAATCCCCCAGTTGAATCCGTGATCCCATGATCCCTGATCTCAACCGGGTCGATGGCCGGGACGGATTTTTAAAGACCGGTTAATTGTGTTTAATGTCAATGTGTTGGTTGAGCAAGGACTTTTGTACCGTTAAGCTGAGATTGTCCCAAATGCTACTGGTGGATTATTTGCAGCAAAAACATAGATTTCAAAACGAAAAACTAAAAACAATGCAGATAGATACTTTTTTGGGTTTTATGTTTATTATGTTATAGGAAAAGTGATTGTGTAATGTTATAGAGATTCGTTTTGCGTGCCATTTTTTTTTTGTTTTAAAATGTGTGAGCCCCACAAAATGTTATGTGTGTAGAAAAGTTTGTTGTGTTATGTTAAAGGATAAAATGAAAACCCTACTTTTTTATTTTATTTTATTAAAATAGAGAAAATTATACTGATCCCCTAATATAACCCTCTGTCAACTTGCTATAATTTTTAGATTTTAGAAAAGTCTCCTTTTCAGATTTGTCAAATTATGTTAGGGTTTGTTTTTTTCTAAAGTTACTTTAGATAACTTTATCTAATGTTTATTGAAACGACGTCGTTTTGGGACGAAAATCATGATATTTTTATAATTTTAATTTATTTCAGAATTATAATAGTCTTTATCATTCTAATTTTTAAATTTTTCAACCTAAAAATGACGTTATTTCGATGAATATTAGACAAAATTGTCTAAAGTAACATCGGAAACTTTTTTTCCGATTAAATTATACCCACACGTTTTAGTTGAATTATTTTGAGACAGAGCCATGTGGGTAAACACGTTGTGATATAGCGTGCTATATCGCTAGGCGTACCTCCCTCTCTCTCATTCACTTATTTTCTATTGCTATCATATCGGTGATAATTTTGCGTAAAGTCGTCTCTCTCCCGCTCCTCATCCCTCATTGATGTAATGGTTTTCACTTTATTTTTAACATAACACAACAAACTTTACTACACATATAATATTTTATGGGGTCCATACATTTAAAACAAAAAAAAAAAAAAAATATGTCACGCAAAATGAATCTCTATAACATTACACAATCACTTTTGCTACAACATAATAAACATAAAACCCTTGATATAAATATTAACATTATAAACATAATTAATATTTAATATATAAAATTATAAATAATTCAATTATTATTTTATAAATTTATCAAATTATTACTATCTATAGTAAATTTGACTATTCGAATTTGTAATAATTCTAAATAATAAATGATACAATGAATTTAATGTTAATTAACAAAATAATAACAGTGATTTATGATCCTAATTATCTTATATTAATTATTATTTATGATGCTATTTAATATTTATATGATGAGGGAATAATGGGAGAGAAAATATGATTTAAGATTAAACGGTAAAAAAAAAACAAAAAACCAGTACTACGTTCGGTTTCTGTACATTATAAAAAAGGATTTTTGTTTAAATTCAAACTAATTGAAATAGTACGGCAGACTCAAATACTTATATGTTAGCGTAATCCACGTTATGGGTAGGTAAACCATATTCAAAAGAAGGGGAAAGAAAAAGAAAAACCATTTTTTAAATTACAATTATTAATAATAAATTTGACATTTTTAAATTTAATAATATAAATTTTAAAAAGTCATATTAAATTATTATAATTATTGCTGATTTAAATTATAATTTGACCTAATGAATTTAAGATTAATTTTTAAAATAATTATTGCTGATTTTAATTATTGTTGTGTTGTATAGGTTTTTTTACAGGGTGTATTGGATTTGGATTTTAAAATATTTTCTTGAGATAAAAAATCTTACGGATTTTAAAAGACATGTTAGAATTAGAGGGATTTCCAAGACTTTTTTAAAAGACTTTTTTTACAATCAAGATTTCATAAGATTGAATTTTAAATGATAATATGAATTTATAAGATTTTGAAAAATCATATGAATTTTTAATAAACAATCAAAATTAATGAAGGGTATTTCTATAATTTTAGATGAATTAAGGAAGGGTGTTTCAGTAAAATATATATGATAAAAAAATAAACAAAACTACGAAAACACAATTCATTAATTCACCTGGAATTACATAAACACCCTTCATTAATCAAAATGACGTAGTTTTTGGAGTAGTTGTAGATAACCTTATCTAAAGTGGCTGTAGAAATATTTACCCCACACACACACATATAGGGGTAGAATATTGTAACAACCAATTAGTGTTACTACCAATCAATTTCACCGTTAGATCGATTATGTTGATCCAACGATTATATTTATTTCCATCTTTGTAGGGCTATGATTCCCTCTATTTATTGTGAACGCATTAAATATGAGAAATCATAACTATACAAATGTGAAAATAAATATAAAGTATTAAATATGAGAAATCATAACCCTTCAAAGATGAAAATAAATATAATAGGTGGATCAATATAATCGATCTAACGGTGATTTTTTTTTTAAATAACGACGAAATTGATTGGTAGTAACATTGGTCGTAACACTAATTGATTGTTACAATATATTATCCCTAATAACAATATACTTCTTTTGCCTTATCTGAATTATAGTACGTAGTTTATAAGTGCCTCCAAATATAGAGAATATTTTTTTTTTCAATTTATATTTAATTAAATAATTATTAATTATAATAATGAGATACTTTTTTCTTGAGTTCAAATATTATTTATAATATTTTTTATACGAGGGTTGGTGCATAATTTTTTAAATTTTTTTTGTACATGATTGGTGCATAATTCTGAATTGTAATTGTAGTGCTTCAATCAAAAGAGTCTTCTATTTTAACACTAGACAATCATAGAGAAAAAAAATGGCAGATAATCTGTTAAGAAAGGAAATCCGGACTTGATTAGCCTACACCCGTATTAACAACACATATCTCATTCTCATCAAGTCTCTTATGCTAATTATCCCAACGTTGGAGTTTACATTGATTAAAATATTAAAATTATTACACACTATTCAATCACAGAGAATAAAAATGACAGATAATTTGCTAAAAAAGAAAATCCCGGTCTGATTTTGTTAGAATTGAATATCCACACAGATGCAAGAGACAACCATACTTATGTATCTACAAAAAAAAAACTTTTCTTTTCTATTCTTGCTTTCTTGCTATTTGTCTTTCTTTCTTGATCTAAATTTCATACAAACTATCAAAGGCTGTTTATAAGATATAAAACTAACCAACATAACTCCACACATAACACTCTCATCACTTTATAATTGATATAACTGACTCATTACTTTATAACTGACATAACTGATTCATTAATAAAAAATGGACATTTAAAATTTATCCCAACAGATTAGCCTACACGCGTGAAACACAGTCAACAACACAGATCTCATTCTCATCAAGTCTCGATGCTTGTTAGAATTGAATATCCACGTAGATTCAAGAGACAACCACATAAGTATCTATGAAAGCTTTTTCTACGAAACTTTGCTTACTTGCACATTTCTCTTGATCTTCATTTCATACAAACTATCAAAGGCTATTTATAAGTTATAAAACTGACCAACATAATTTCACAAATAACGTACTCATTACTTTATAACTGACATAACTGATTCATTAATTTATAACTGACATAACTGAGTCATTAATATTCTAAGTGATATAACTGACTCATTAATAAAAAAACGAACATTTAAAATTTATTCCAAAATGCTAAGGTTTCCTTATATATACACACACACACTACGTTGACATCTCTACCAAGCAAGCAAGCAGCAAAGCATTCTCTCCTTGCTCAAATCTCCATAGCCACACCAAAATGAGTCAGTCCAGTTCCACACGTTCTATGAGCCTTATGTGTTTCATCACCATCAATGTCGCCCTGTTTTTGTTGCTTGTTACAACCACTTGTGCTAGGATCCTAGACCAAGATCAACAAATAAGCTTTGCAGAACAATTCTCAATTCCTGAGAATGTTTACCCAGACCAAGAACAAGAAAGAAGCTTTGCAAAACAGTTTTTGATTCCTCATAATGCTGCTCGATCCAAGGTCAGAGTGCCACCATTGGTGTGGAGCGCAAAACTAACACGCTACGCACAGTGGTATGCAAATCAGAGAAGCAATGATTGCGCCCTTGAGCATTCCAATGGGCGATACGGTGAGAACTTATTCTGGGGTGGCGGCGTTGGGTGGACCCCAACACAAGCCGTCAAGCTTTGGGCCGAGGAGGATCAATTTTACAATTACGATCTTAATTCTTGTGATGAAGGACAAATGTGTGGTCATTATACTCAGATTGTGTGGAACACCACTAGGAAGGTTGGCTGCGCGAGCGTTACCTGCTCTGGTGATAAGGGTACCTTCATCACTTGCAATTATCATCCTCCTGGCAACTACATTGGAGAAAGACCTTACTGAGATTCCCTCAAACCCAAAAATGGAGTAGCCAGTCAACGGTGTTTCCTGCATTAAATCGTTTACAACTGTTTTATCTATGTCATTATCCTGTGGTTTACTCCGGTAACGGTTTGATTAATAAAATGATTAATTTATATACTTCTCTATTTATTGATTGAGATCCGTTATTCATCCCGCTCGACATGACATGCCAAAATGCATTGCAAAAATAACCCGAATTATTATCACATTGTTTTACGGGGTGATTTATGTGTTAATCCCTGTGTTTTTTTGGTCCAGAAAAAATATTGAAATTTCTTATAATTTATGCTTTCTTGCAATTTTAATATTTTAAAAAATCAAGATTTTAATTTTTGCTTTCAACTGATGCTCTGTGACTCATGACGTACATGTCGTTTTCCAATGTTAAATTTTGACTCGTAAATATATAAATGTCATTTTAAATTAAATTTAGTTACGGATCAAACCTTTATACAACCTTTATACGTCACGAATCCAACCCAGTAATACGTTTTGCCATCCCATGGGGCTAGATTTGTGTCGTGCTAATAAGTACTAACCGTGGGCTGTGTTATGGCAGGCCCTCTAGATATTCTTAACTCCTAAGTTCTGTCTTGACCAAGTTACAATGATTGATCCCATTTAATTACATCCCCACTAAATATGTTGTTGTAATTTGCGAGCTCAATTTTATTTTGGATGCTCTTAAAATTAGTATACGCTTATGTTTGTTTTTTTTTTAGTATAGATCTCCATACAACTTCCTCGGATCACTTTTTTTTCGGAGTACGGCCCGAAGGTTATCTCTCATTAGAATAATTGGTGTATTGAGATTCATTACCAGAAAAAAGGATGAGACTAATCTCCTTTTCGAGGAGAGAAGCACGTCCTCCGACCCCAAATTTTTTTTTAATAATTTGCTTGAGACAATGTTTGAATCCCTGATTTAAGCAAACTCTTGGAAGCACTGAGCTACTTTTGGGGTTAGTATACGCGTATGTTTACCACAATGACTAAAATGCTGTAATCTATACCGTAATATTCTGATTTACATTTTATTTTCTAATTTATACCTTTTTTCTTTTGGTGAAATCTAATTTCTACCTTTACTGAAATTAAGTATACATTTACTTAAAATAGAAGAAGAAGAACTTGAGTATATGTCATAATCACTGTAGTGCATAGAAGCTACCAATTTTCAATAAAAACTGTCACGTCTGTAGCTATAGTTTGCATATTGCAGTTTGTAAACCCAACTCCTACGAGAAGGACTTTACTTTCAAAGTCGTAATAACATCTTTAGTTACTAATCTCGATCGAGAAGCTTTTTTTGGAGAGGAGATTCATATAAATTATATTAATTTTCTTTTAAGGCTTAAAGAGATTATTCTCACATCAAAAAAATAATTAGGGTTGAGTTAAGAAATAGAGATTTAGGCCCCAGAATCAGACAATCAATATAAAAGAGACTAAGAGACAGGGATTCATTGTCATCTTTTAAGTTTTATGGATTTATGAGGTCGTGTGACCGGATATTTTAAAAAATATGATGTAAAAATTATTCATATAACATTTATTTAACTGTTTAATTAAGTTTTTGTATGAACTAGTTTGTTATACAATTATTAAATATTAATTATTATTTACAAAAAAAATTATAAAATGAGGAAATAAGAATAGGAAAGGGAGTTAAATTTGGGCAGGATAATTACAATAGTAAAGATGTTAGATCCAGCTTCACCAAATCGATAAACAAATTAGAAGCCTCACCAACTTACAATTCTTTTTTTGAGTTTTTTACCCTAACGCTAAAAAAAGCCCCGTATTTCCTGAGGTAAAAGTAAAACTACACTGTCAAAAAGGATTTTTGTTTAAATTGAAACTAATTTTAAAGAGTACGGGAAGATACGTAGTCTCAAATATTTCAGGGAATATATACATTAGTGTAATCCACAATATTATGGGTAGGTAAACTTTATTCATTTACGAAAGATAGGAAAAAAAAATGGATCTAAAAATGGACCGAGTTTGGGGATATATATAAATTAATCATCAATTGTCCACAAATTAAGGTAAATAAACAAGATTACCTGAAAAACAAGTCATATACATACAACTCAAGCCGGCATATTTGACAATCAGATATAATTCACATGGGAGGATAAATATTTTATTTCAGTCTCGACTCAACTAACCAACATAACCTCAAGCAGCAACGGTCCCCAACTAATTATACCCTTTACTTTCCTGTTACTTTTAACTTATTGTTTCAAGAACTAATTAATGATTAAAGCCAAACCCATAATCATTCCCACTTCCCACAATTTATATATACCAATATACTTATTGCTAAGGACTCATATGAGGAACTAAATTCTCCATAACATAAGCAATGTACCTTCTAATACGAATTCCAATCGAGCTACACATAAAAATACATGTATACATAGCACGTAATAATTTAATATGGTCGCTCTCCAACATAATTGCCGACAGGGTCATAGTTACAAGTCATGAACACATCTCCACTATCACATACAGCACGTGCACATCCAATCCTTCTGGTGCTCTTCCACACAATTTGAGTGTAATGGCCACACATCTGGCCAGCTTCACAAGTGTTAGTCGCGTAAGTGTAGTATTTCTCTTCATCGGCCCATGTTCTTACAGCATCCGTTGGCGTCCATGTTGAGCCACTACCCCAAAATATGTTCTCTCCCAACTTGAAATCATTTTCTGGGAAAGAATGTTCAAGCTTGCAATCTGCTTTCCTTTGGGTAGCCCACCACCTTGCATATTGCTCAAGCTGAAAGTCCCACACAAGTGGAAGCTCCCACTTTGCTGCTCTAACCATGTTATGCCTGAACAAGAATTCTAGTGACTCTGCAATGCAGCCCCAGCATAATTGCTTTGAAACCCTGTATATGGTCTCATTATCAAGCCTTTTCTGCTGGGTCAATTGGTCATGTTGAGGAACCTGAGAAGTATATTGGGGACTGGCTGAGAGAGTGTTGTTGCCAGTGAAGGTGACTATAAGGAACAAGAAGAGGACCAAATGGGCTTTCATTTCTATACTCGAACTAGATTGATTACCTTGTGTTGTGTGTGGCACAGAATTTTGAGGTTTGTACCTTAATTTATATGCGAACTTAGTTCAAGAATGTGTGGTTGGAGACTGGCCGAGTGTTGTGGAGAGTTAAATCACTTGCGATTTAGATGCTGTGAGGAACAATCGCCAATAGATAAGTGAGTGATTAATATTTTTGTTGAGATATATAAAATCATCAACGTAACCTCACCCATCAGGTCAAGCTTTTGGGTTGAATTTGTTCTTTATATGGTATCAGAGCTTCGGAGTACCGGGTTCGATCCTCACCGCCCCTATTTCTAGTGGAATTTCTTTCTTCGCACGGGTTTGTGCATTGTCCACCCTTCAAGCCCATTAGGCTCTCGTGTGAGGGGGCGTACCCTTCAAGCCCATTGGTCTCTCGTCTCGTGTGAGTGGGCGTGTTGAGATATATAAAATTTTAATGTATTAAGTTGTTGTTGTGGATCTGTTGAGCGTAAGTGGGGGAGTTTTGCGTTATTCTGTGTGATCGATGATTGAAGGTTCTCCCGTGAGTTTGGTCTCTGTTGTGCCCGTGAGTTCTTTTGTCCACATTATGGGATTAGTGCCCACCATAGTACGTTCCAGAAAAATTCCACGTGTCCAAGAAGCAAGTCACTTATATGTCCAAAATCTGTTGTCCGTATTCGACGTTCCAATGTAACAAATTAACAATAACAATGAAGTAAAGCAGTGATGCTAGCTATACGTCTATGCTCAATAGATTTTGCATTGGTATAAGATTCATGTTATAGTATTTAACATTTAATAATTTTATATAAAATGTAATTTTTATTAATCTAACTATATAAAATGTAGTTTAATTGTTATAAATATTCATTTTCTTAATTTTCGTATGCGTGACTTCACCTTATATTTTCATTACACTGGTGTAAAATATGATACTGACTCATATATATATATATATATACTCATATTCAATAATGGGAGAAATTAGAAAACAAAATATAGATCAGCTCATATTACGGCATAGATTATAGCATTTCACTCTTATGTTTATGCATTTTACCTCCGGTTGCCATGTGTCAAAATATTTGCACAAACATCAAAGCAATAAAATTCTTTCAATGATATACTAAATCGGTTATTAATTAGCTACAAGTCGTTTACGACCAAAATCAATTTTGCACATTCAAATAATCAAAAGCAACAATAAGAATGAAATACTAATGCTATAGACCCATACTCAAGTTTTTATACATAATATGATGGTAATATTAATATAGAGAGGATTAGTTGACACCAATGTTGATTTCCGTTAATTTGTTGGTTATGATTTATTAAGAATTAATATTTAATTAATAAATGTGACCCAATATTAGATTATAACCGTTAGATTTACAGAAATTAACGACTAAAATTTGATATCAAATTTTTAATTTGACTCTAGTATGAAAGAATCCTACCCCGCATATGGTTTACACTAAACAATTAATAATTTTTTATCTTATAATTTTATCTAAAACCTATTCTTGAATTGAATTGAAAACGTATTCTATATAGCCTATATAAATAAAATTTTACAATAATTCAAAAGTTTTTAGTGTTTCATCTATATGCATCCATATTAGGCGCTTCGACAAAAATATATATTGTAAATATTTACAATAATTTATCAAGATATAGTAATATAAAACAAGTTCTAAAGTAATTTTTAGATTATATATTAACGTTTAGTTTGTATATTTTTTTACTTAAAATAAATAAAATGAAAATATATTATAATAATAATGTTTTATAAACATAATATAATTTATGACAATATAATTCTTTTGTCTTATCTCAATTACGGTACATAGTTTATAAGTGCTTAAAAATGTATAGATTTTTTTAATTTACTTTTAATTGAATCGTTATTAATTATAATAATGGGAGAGTATTTTCTTGCGTGAGTTTAAATATTATTTATTATATTTTCATTTCAGGTAAAAAAATTTACTGAGGTTTGGTGAATAATTCTGATTTGTAATTGTAGTGATTCAATCAAACAAAATATTCTATTTTAGTAAAGAAATCAAAGCCTTAATATTAGAGACTGAATAGATTAATCAGTTTTAGTATTTTATCAATTAGAATTGATTATTGTAATTATTAATTTACTCTTTTCATTTGTGTTTTAATTTCATTATATTAGGAAATGATGTATAAGAGATAAGATTTTATATATACTTTTAGAGGTCGTGTTTGGTGGAGGGATAAATTTTAAATTTTCAGGATACTCACATTGGAAATCCTGGTTATCCGTGTTAGGTACATTGATTAAATATTAAAATCTTACCCACTATTCATTCACCGAAAATTAAAATGACATCTAATCTGCTGAAAAAAAAAAAAAAAAATCCCGGCCTCATTAGCCTACACGTGTGAAACAACAATTAACAACACAAATCTCATTCTCATCAAGTATGTGATGCTAGGTTTTGTCTATATATATATATATATATATATATATATATATATATATATATATATATATATATATATATATATTACGTTGACATCTCTTCCAAGCAAGTAGTAAAGCATTCTCTCCTTGTTCAAATCTCCATAGCCACATCAAAATGAGTCATTCCGGTTCCACACATTCTATGAGCCTGATGTGTTTCATCACCATCACTGTCGCCCTGTTTCTATTGCTTGTTGCAACCACCCATGCTAGGATCCTAGACCAAAAACAACAAATAAGCTTTGCAAAACAATTCTCAATTCCCGAGAATGCTTACCCAAACGAAGAACAAGGAACAAGCTTTGCAGATCAATTTGTGATTCCTCAGAATGCTGCTAGGTCCAAGGTCGGAGTGCCACCATTGGTGTGGAGCGCAAAACTGGAAAGTTACGCGCAGTCGTATGCGAATATAAGGAGCAATGATTGTGCCCTTGAACACTCCAACGGGCCATATGGTGAAAATATATTCTGGGGTGGCGGAGCTGGGTGGACCCCAGCACAAGCTGTTAACGTTTGGGTCGAAGAGGTGCAATGGTACAATTACGACCTTAATTCTTGTGCTGAAGGACAGATGTGTGGACATTATACTCAGATTGTGTGGAACACCACAATGAATGTTGGTTGCGCGAGTGTTACTTGCACCGGTGATAAGGGTACGTTCATCACTTGCAACTATGATCCTCCTGGTAACTATGTTGGAGAAAGACCTTACTAAGATTCCCTCAAACCCAAAAGGGAAGTAGCTAGTGACAATTCAATACAATAATGTGATACTTTGTTGGGTTTAATGGTTTCTTAGACCAGTGTTTCCTGCATTAAATCGTTTATAGCTTTTCTATCTATGTCATTATCATTTGATTAATAAGATGATTAATTTATATACTTCTCTGTTTTTTTCGGATTTTTTATTTTTCAAGGCTTCGTAAAAATGGACTACAATATTAGGAATCAGTAGTTGGTAAAATGGATCGCTAGATCCGTTATTCAGCTCGCGCGCCATGACACATTAAAATGCGTTGTAAAAATAACATGGATTATCATCTTACCATTTTACAGGTTGATTTATGTGTTAATTCCTGAATATATTTTTTTTGGTCAAAAAAATATTGAATTTTTTTATAATTTTGACACGATCTGGGTTATGATTCAACCCACACATTCCATTTATGCTTTCTTGTTATTTTAATTTAAAAAAAAAATTCAATTTTTGTTTTTCAACTTACGCGTTCTGTGACCCATGACATGTCGTATTCCGATTTTAATTTTTGACTGGTAAAAAAAATAAATGTCATTTCAAATTAAACAATTTTAGTTACGGATCAAACCCATATAAGTCACGAATACAATCCAGTAATACGAATACAATCCAGGGGGCTAGATTTGTGTCCTGCTAATAAGTACTAACAGTGGCTTGTATTATGGCATGCACTCTTGATATTCTTAACTCCTAAGTTCTGTCTTGACCAAATTATTAATTACTAAGGACGCATGAGGAACTAAATTCTCCATAACATAAGCACTGTACCCTCTAATACTAATTCTAATCCAGCTACGATACATACAAATGCATGTATACATATATAGCACGTAATAAATTTTATCTAACAAGAAACACTGTGGGAAATGTGGCAACAATTAAGTGCAACACTGGATGTTCTTGTGTTTATGGAATGTGCAGCTATGCGCAGAATTTGAAATGGATGTCGAGCATTCTTTCGATCAAGAGCTAGCTAGATGAGTTCTGCTAACGTTATAGTGTCTGATCAATAAAGAGTAGCCATCACCACTTGATGAGTTCTGCTAATTATGTTATATTAAAATTTATTCTTTGAATTGATGACTTTGTGTAATTTATAATATTGCTATTTTTCTTGGTATATGACTAATATTTCCTTGTTACCTGGTTGTTATTAAGCATAACTTGTAATTGGTTGTTTATGAAAAAAATAGTTTTACATACTCCAGTTTTTATAGTTTATGCTAAAATGTTTGTTCTTAGCATCATGGAAGAATTCATAATTAAAGGGTTGATGGGGGAAAATATAATCAAATGTTCAAATAAAAAATTTATAGCTTTTTTAAAAACATATTACCATAATTATAAGATTGATAGACAAAAATTTAAAAATATAATCAAATGTTCAATTAAAAAAATTATACTTTTTTTAAAATATTATAAATCAATCATGATAGTTCAAATATCACTCGGATGCTAATTAGACTTAATTAATTCGTTTTCATAATCAATCAAAATAAATGAAATATCATAAATAGATTTAAGACTTTCCAAAAAAATCAATAATTTAATTGATTTACATTTACATCAATCATGATAATTCAAATACCCATCACACAAACTGCGAAAGAAATAAATTATTTATTTTTTATAATAAATAAATCAAATCTTTATTTATTTATTTTTATATTAAATCACAAATCCAGAACTGAGAGGCTTCTGGATCACAAACCCAGAACTGAGAGGCTTCTGAATTTAACCGCTCTTATAATACCATTCTTGCAAATTCATATTATGTTTGTGAGAAATAAAACATGTCAAATGAGATGTCATTGCTTAGATCTCAAAAAGTTATGTGGAATCAAAAAAAGAATTATCTGATTTGGATACTCGAGTCAAAAGTTATGACCATGACAACGTTTTCGGAATCATTTTTTTTAATTTATGTTCCCGGATATAGAAATGGATAGAAAACTCGTTTGTTAAAATCGATTTATTTTTTTGTTCTTGGGATGAACCGAATTAATTTTTGTGCTGGGAAACAGAAAATTTATGTTTTTTTGTTTTTGGGCACAAAATGAGAAACACTTATATCTCTTAATCATTTTCCATCTCTACCATCATCACCACCACCACCATCATCCCAACACGACGACCGCCACCATCGTCGTCGCTGCCGTCGTACCCACCCCACCACCACGATGTCACCGCCACCATCACCACCACCTTTACCCATCACTACCACCATCACCACCACCACAACTACCACCACTGCAACCACCACCACCACTATCACCGTCACCATCACCACCACCACCAGCATCGCAACCACTGCCTCCACCGCCACCATCGCCATCACCACGCCACTCTCACCACCACCACCGCCACCGCTACCATCACCATCACTGCCACCAACCACCACTATCATTGTTGCTGCCACCACCGACACCACCGTCGCCGCCACCAACCACCACCATCATTGCCACCATTACACCACCCCCGCCACTACCACCACCACCTCCATGATGCCATCACAACCATCACCTCCATGCCACCGCTACCATTGTCGACGCCACCAACGCCACCAACCACCATACCCACCACCATTGTCGCAGCCACTGTCGTCACCTCCACCACCACTACCGCCACCATTACCACCGCCATCGCCGCAGCCGCTGCCGTCACAACCACCACCACTATCATCACCACGTCACTGCCACCACCATCGCCGCACTGCCGCCGCCGCCACCACAACCACACTATATGGAAAGGAAAGTGACGATCCGAAATTTTTTTATATTTAATAGGAATTATTTTTTATTATATTATTTATTGTGTTATCAAACACAATTCTCATTCTCGGAATAAAAATAGAACATGTTATCAAACATATTTTTTTCTCAGAAACTATTCCAAGGAATAGAATTAGAAAAGAATTGTTTCTTTTCAGAAATAATGCTAGGGAATAGAATGGATTTCATGCACACAATCAGAAGTTTTACGATTAAATTAATTTTTTTTTTTTGGAAAAAAAAATGGGACACGTGTCAACACCTGATGAGTTACGCCTAAATTTAGTGACGCCTTAATTAAGCGTGATTGGTGACGCCCAAATTAACCATGATATTGTGTAATAAATATGTAATTATTTCCAAAACAGCCATGAATTCATATTTTTTTATTTAAAAAACAATAAATAATTTTTTTTGCCCCGTAGGTAAACTTTATTCATTTACGAAATGTGGGAAAAAACGCATGTAAAAATAGACTGAATTTGGGGATATATATATATTAGAAAAAAGTTCACCAATGCCCCTGTGATTTACTTGAGAATCATCTATGTCTCTATATTTTTTTCTTTATCGTATATGCTCATGTACTTTGTAAAACATAAAAAATCACATGGGCATATGTGATAAAAATATACCCTTTTACAAACCACAGGGACATATGTGATAAAAAATCACAGGGACATAAATGATTATGGAGGAAACCACAAGGATATTGATGAACTTTTCCCTATAAATTAAGGGTTTGATGTTTGTCATTTTAAATGACATGAGTTATATAATTTAAAGATAGAGACAGACACAAAGAATAGAAATTATTGGAGAAGAAGGTGAGTGGTTTTTTTTTTAATTAAAATTTTAAATAAAAACTTATTTTATATCTATCTTTCTTTTAAAATGACATAATTTTATGTCATTTAAAATGATATAATTTTATGATATTTAAAATGACAAATATTTTTCACAAAAAAAAAATGAGAAATACTTTTCCCATAAATTAATCAGTTGTCCACAAATTAAGGTAAATAAACAAGACTACGTGAAAAGCAAGTCATATACATGCAACAAAAGCCGGCATATTTGACATTAAGATATATTTCACGTGGGAGGATAAACATTTTATGCGAAAAATGTTTATCCTTTTAAATGACACAACTTATATTTTTCACTTTCACAAAAAGGTGTGACCCACATTTTTATTTTTTTTGTCAACTCTCTTTCCTTCTTTATCTATCTCTTTCTCTCTCGAAAAATGACATAATTTTACATCCTTTAAAATGACACACATTTTATCCATATTTTATTTCAGTGTCGACTGAACTAACCAACATAACCTCAAGCAGCAACCGTCCCCAACTAATGATACCCTTTACTTTCTTGTTACTTTTAACTTACTGTTTCAAGAACTAATTAATGATTAAAGCCAAACCCATAATCATTCCCACTTCCCCATATATATGCATTCCTGCAATTTATATATATAGGGTTTTATAAGAGTTATGTTGTAGGAAAAATGATTGTGTAATGTTATAGAGATTCGTTTTGCATGCTGGAATTTTTTTTTTTGCTGCGGGCCCCACAAAATGTTGTGTGTGTAGGAAATTCTTTGTGGTCATGTTAAATGATAGATGATAAACCCATATATATATATATACACTTAAGGGTTTGTTTTTCTCATATTGCATGAGAAAATAAGCCCTTCCTACACTCACCACAAGAAGGTGTGTTACTCATTTTTTTAAATAGATGAATCTCACACTTCATGTATCTATGACATAAGATTTGAATTCTCATGTTTACATAAAAATTTATTTTTCCGAGATACTTATTGCTAAGGACTCATGAGGAACAAGAAGAGGACCAAATGGGCTTTCATTTCTATGAGAAATAATTTTGTGGTCCAGGTCCATAAAATCATTAGTGCTCCCACTCACATAGAAAGGGATAGAAAAGGAAAATCAAAATTAGAACAAGGATAAAATAGGAAAATAAAAAGTGTCATTGTGAGAGGGACCATAGAAAATAAGAATGGGCCGGGATCTTAAAATTTTTTTCCCATTTCTATACTCGAACTAGATGGATTACCTCGTGTTGTGTGTGGCACAGAATTTTGAGGTTTGTACTTTAAGAATGTGAACTTAGTTCAAGAATGTGTGGTTGGAGACTGGGTGAGTGTTGTGGAGAGTTAAGTCACTTGCGATTTAGATGATGTCATATCGAGATATATAGTCTTCCATTAGTAATATAAGTAATTAATGTGGAGTTTATATCTTGGATACTCCCACTCTTTGAGCTAGTTTTTGGGTAGTGTATCTCAAGGTTTTTTGACATGATATCAGAGTCTCGTCGTCCCCCACTTTAAAGTGGAATTAAATAAAAAAGCACAAAAAGGTAAACTAAAAATGGCCCTGTGCAATTTCTACGCTTTTAGCCTAAAAGGTTCTTGCGTAAGGGGCGTGTTGCGATATATAGTCTCAAATTGGTTGTATGAGCAACTAATGTAGAGTTTATAAGGCATTGGGCATTCTCACCCTTTGAGCTAGCTTTTGGGTGGTGTATCACAAGGTTCTTTACATGTTATCAAAGCGTTTGAAATCTCATCGTCTCCCACTTTTTTTGTAGTGGAATTTCCACATGTAGGTGGGCTCTCGTGTGAGGGGGCGTGTTGAGATATATAGTCTCACATTGGTTATATGGGCAACTAATGTGGAGTTTATAAGGCCTTGAGTACTCTCATCTTTTGAGCTAACTTTTAGGGTGGTGTATACCAAGATTATTTAAAATGTGCCGTTGTTATTTTGACTTTTTAATATTAATATGTTTTTTTATTATAAAAGAAACAGTTGTTATTTTCTTACAAAAAAAATACATTCCAGTGCATGATTAATTAGTTAAATATTGCTGCAAATTGAAAGGTAAGGTTTTTATTTTTAATAAATAAACATGTCACAGGCTTAAGACAAGTTTTTATTTTTTGTAAATGAAACAGGTCACATGCTAATATTATATTCGTAACAGGTAACATGCTAAGATTAGTCTAACACATTTAAATACATGCTTGATCCGTTAAGATCAAAACTCCGCTCAACTCGACCCGTTAACACCCATAATTGATATGAACAGATATCATTCTGTGTGATCGACGATTGAAGGTTCTCCCGTGAGTATGGTCTTTGTTGTGCCCGTGAGTTCTTTTGTCCACATTATGGGATGCTAGTGCCCACCAAAGTACGTTCCAGAAATATTCCACGTGTCTCAAGAAGCAAGTCACTTATGTCCAAAATCTGTTGTCCATATTCGACATCCCAATGTAACAAATTAACAATAACAATGAAGTAGTGATGCTATATATGCTCCATAGATTATGTAATTTTTGTTAATCTAACAATATAAAATGTAGTTTAATAGTTATAAATATTCATTTTCTTAATTTTTTATATCAAATCTTATAAAAATAAATAACAATAATAATATAATCCAATAATTCTTATTTTTATATATTTCAAATGTATTATTATGTTGATTTTAATGTTTATTAATGAAGTACTAAATAATTTTATATTAATATAATATTTTATAATTATGGTTTATATGATAGAAACTCTCAATTTAATCGTAGATTTTGAAGAAAAAAAATTTATCCGATAAAAAAATATATAAGTGTGTTGAGAGGGGTATGATTGTGTAAATTTGAAAAATTTTAGACCTATTATTAGTTCTATTTGCATCTAATGCTAATTATCTAATGCTAATTCATTTGAAACCTTCACCTTAATTTTCGTGACAGCTAATTTATGTACCCCAGTCTCTATAGTTTCTAACAAACACAAACATATTTGACTAAACACCAAAATATATGTATGCGTGCGTGCGTGACTTCACCTTAACTTTCGTTGCAGTTTATTTACGTACCCAAAAAATCGACTTGGAAGGTAATTCTTTTATGGATTTTATAAGAGTTATGTTGTAGGAAAAGTGATTGTGTTATGTTATAGAGATTCGTTTTGCGTGCCGGAATTTTTATTTTATTTTTTTGTTGCGGCCCCACAAGACGTTAAATGAGAGATGATAAACCCTTCTTTTATATGTTTATGGAAATTTCCTGTCTATTGGTACTTGTGGATCGCAGTAGGAGTTGTTATATAATTAAGAAGAGGAAATTTTATTTTACTTTTATCTCAGATTTTATAATGTTTTGAGGATGGTCGTGCATTTTTATAAGTAGTGCTTTAGTAGTGTCTATAGTTCAATAAAATATAGGTAAGATAAGAAAAATAAGTAGAAAACAATCTCTTTTCCTTTTGATGTTCCCAGGAAAAGCATAATAAATTAAGAAACATGAGGACTTGGATGTCGTTGATTCTGTGATTAGTTGCAAGTAGGGGTGTGCAAAATAACCAAAAAAGTGGGTCGAACCATGAACCGAACCGAACCGAACCGCTCCATAAAATAACCGGTTTTAAAAAACTAGTTCATGAACCGAAAAACCGAACCGGTTTTTAGAACCAGTTTAAGAACCGAACCAGTTTTTAGAACCGGTTTAAGAACCGAACCGTTTCCGAACCAAACTAAACCATTTTCAAAGCAAACCAAATTAATTTTTATAACTTTATTTTTTAAATTTTTAAATTTTTTTCTTTTCAAAAGAGGGTCGACCCAAACCGGTTCTGAACCACTTCCGAACCGAACCGAACCACTTTCGAACCGAACCGAACCACTTCTGAACCGAACCAGTTTTGGACCGAACCGAACCACTTTCGAACTGAACCATTTGAACCAATTCGGTTCGGTTTTTCAAAAAATCCAGTTCGGTTCGACCCATGCACATCCCTAGTTGCAAGAGTTCATTTTAGGGCCCATAATATACTAAGTCCATACAGAATAGGAACTTTTGGGTTAGGCTTATAATACCCTCTTTTATTCTACCTCCATGACCCTCCTTTATGTGCGTTTTCTTCCCCTCCCTTAGGTTCCGTTAGGGGCAACAAAAAGAGTACTTACACCGTTCATGAGGTGGATCTTAAGGACAGTTCCAGGACTTGTATCGGAAAACTCATGACAAGGTCAATCCAATTAGGTTGTTGAATACTTTTTTTTCATTGACGTGATTAAACTTCGACCCGGTTCTTATAATTTTTTTCTTACTAAACTAATTTTTTTGGACTTATTTATCCTACTTAAAAAGTTTTCATTAACTATTTTTACACAATTATTTAATATGACCTCTTAAAAATTCTCTTTCGTGTTTACGCTCTCATATTGCATTTAATTATTATTATCTTAAATTATAAATCTTTAAAATATAACAATTACGTTGTGTTTTTAATAAAAATTTAAAGTTTTTTATATAATTTTTAAAACTTTTTTCATTTATGTTTTTTAGGTCAAACCGCTGATTCAGTGGCCCAATTCTGTGTTACACAGGTATTCTCTTAAGCCTTTCCTATTTATATATATAAGTGGTTGGACAATTTGCAGACAGCATGTGCAGGCTCTGCACATGTGACAGTTTTTATTGAAAATTCATAGCTTGTATTTTCGACTGCAAATTTTTTTTAATATATTTTTTAATTCAAATATTATGGGACCGGGAAATTCTTTCCAAAATAATTTTTTTCATTCTCAGAGCTCAAATTTAAAATCTTTAATTAAGAGAAATAAGTTTTTTACCCTGTTCAACAATTTTGATATATATTCATTGTCTTCTTCGACTTTTTTTTAAGCTGACATATAATCATTTTCAATAATGGGAGAATTAGAAAACAAAATATATACTTATTTTCACTCTTTATAGTTGACATATGCATATGCTAATTTTATGGGCGTCCAAAACAAAAATGAGCTCGCAAATCACAAATAACATAATTAGTGGGCATGTAATTTATTTATTTTTGGAGTAAAGTGGGCATGTAATTAAACGAGACCAATTATATTATAGATTGGGCCAAGACTTAACTTAGGAGTTAAGTAAACACAGCCCATAAAGTTATAACTTGTAATAAGTACAATACAAATATAGCCCGGTGAAATGGGCTGACTTCTAATACTATTATTTTTTTGATAAATTATGCGTATCCTTAATAGGAGATAATCCTATTCAGGACGAGTTTAGGGATTAAGTGTTTAAATCCCTCCCAACTCCTAATACTATTCTAAATTCATACAAAGCCTTAATAAATAAAATTACAACAAAGTAGGGGAGCATATTATGCATTATATAATTATGCATAGCCAGAGGAGGATATATGGCTATGACTTTATGTCATTATGTTTGAGGGAATATATATCAGTAAGGTCTTTCTCCAATGTAGTTGCCAGGAGGATGATAATTGCAAGTGATGAACGTACCCCGATCACCAGAGCAGGTAACGCTAGCGCAGCCAACCTTCCTAGTGCCGTTCCACACAATCTGAGTATAATGTCCACACATTTGTCCTTCAGCACAAGAATTATGGTCGTGATTGTACCATTTCACCTCTTCGACCCAAGCCTTGACAGCCTGTGTTGGGGTCCAACCAGCGCCGCCACCCCAGAATATGTTCTCACCATATCGTCCATTAGAATGCTGAAGGGCGCAATCATTGCTTCTCTGGTTTGCATACCGCTGAGCGTAACGTGCTAGTTTGGCGCTCCACACCAATGGCCGCATTCCCAGTGCCAACCGTGCAGCATTCTGGGGAATCAAGAACTGGCTTGGAAAGATTCTTTGTCCATTTTGGTCTGGGAGGGTGGCCTTGGTTGTTGTGACCAGCAACAAAAACAGGGTCATGGTGATGGTGATGAAACACCTCTTGCTCACAGAACTTGAATGGCTCATTTTGAGGTGTCGGAGAATGATTTACTACTTTGCTTGAATGAATGTAAATGTAAATGTCATGGACTTATATATATAAGGGAAATGCAGCAGCTAGAGAATTGAGATCAGAATGAGAACAATATTCTTAACTACTGGTCCTTATTGCTTCCATGTTCGGTAATAATTGATTGATTGCCACTTTTTTTTTTTTTTTTGGGTAGTAGATTGATTGCCACTTTACTATTACAAGAAATTTATTTAATTTAAACCTTTGTCAGTTTTATTTTTCTATATTTTCATTGGCCCGCTATTATTCCCCGTCCAAAGAGCCCGGGATTCCCCTTCTTTTTAAGCACGTTAGTTGTTTTTTGTTATATATAATTTGAGAATTTTTAAAGTAGACGGAGTGCACCAGAATTGGGTGTTCCATTTTTTCAAAATAAAATTTTTTTATGACATTTTTATCCATATCATTTTATTTATTTACTTCCATATCCGATTTTTTTTATATTTTTTGAAAAGGTGCCCAAGCATAAAAAAATACGCTCCTATTATTTGATAAGGTGCAAGAATTTTAACATTTCAATCAAAGTAAACTTGAGCGTTACGATACTATTATGTTTTAAATTATATGCTGATTTCATATATATTATTTAGAACATATTAACGAATTAAGCATTAGTAGTCACGGAGTCACGGGAATATATAGTCGTCATAGTAATTGAACAAATTATCAACCCATTAACCATTTTTTGAACATTGTTAAACCCTTGTTTGATTATTTTTATTTTTTGAATTGGAAGTATTTTTTTGTCAAGTTTTCCCAAATTGAAATTCTCCAAGAAATAGAAAGAACGGGAAATTTTAATTTTGTTACTCGAGTCAATTAGATTGCCTTGGAGGGCTTTTAACTATAGCATGTTGCAATGATAATTTTTTATTTTTTATTTTTTTGAAGAATACATGTATTCTTTATTGGAGGCAATTCTATTTGGAAGGGATCCAAGATTAAAATTTTAAATCTCACCCAAAGATAATGAAGAAGATCAAATACATGCTCTTTCCTTATCTACTCAGCTTCCAAATACCAACTGCGCTACTATCATTTGGTGTTGCAATAATAATTCAATCGGTATATTTCTCAGTAAGTTTGTAGTTTCTATCCATTGAATTAATGCAAATTTCTATAATCACATATTGTTAGTTGCATCAGGATGTGCAATGGAAATGCCATTTTATATTTCTCATATTTTACAATGAAGTAATAAGAAATTGAGAACAGCAGAAAATAAAATCAAAAAATTAAAATAAAAAAGAATAACATTGCTTCGGTCAAGAAGATAGATGAAAAGGAGAAAAGAATAAATACTTCAAGCAAGAAACTAGCTTTGTGGAAATATACTTTTCTTGGACTTTGTTTTATTCTTAGTCATCTATGCCTTACCCTGTCATTATGTGAACTTCACTAATTAGTGAATGGAATATGGAGACAAGGGTTAAGTCAATCTTCAAGCAGATTTATAGCCACGAAGACCTTCACTATCTTCACTATTTGGCTCTTCATCATAACTGAAATAGATAATTGAAAACTACCAATAAGCAAATGGTGGCAATCAACAATATCATCACCATTAAGTAATGTAACATAGGCTTATTACTACCATCCAGCATCTTTCATTTTTATGCCGGTGGCGCATAGATCCTCAGCATCTTGATTTTGTGATGGCACACCAGATTTTTGTTTCAGAAGACTTGATAGACTTTCACAAAACTGATAATCAAAATTAAAATCAGAAACTAAATTAACGAGCTTTCATATTCAGCTTGCAGGATATTTGTGTACTTACTTCGTTGTACATTCTTAGATCTCCTACAGATTTTGATATTTCTACAACACAATGAGTTGGAGCAACTTCTATAACCTGACAGTTGCCACACACATACACGTGAAGAATTGGACTTTCTTCAACAATAAAACAAAGAAAAAAGAAAAGAGGAAGAGTGTCTAACAATATAATGAGTAAGTTACCTGAGCTGATAGGTCAAAGCATGATCTAGAACATCTAGTCATTATCTGTTTAGGGTGCATTTTTATCTGATATTAAGAGTGAGAATTCATTAGTCGCCAGACACTAGAAAAAAGAAAGATTTCCATTCATAAAAAAAGGTACATATTTACATGAATGCATTTAAGAATCAAAGTAAGCACAGTTATACCTTAAAGTTGTTCATTTTCTCTACTGACAGTCTTACATCTGTTGCAGCTGCTTTTATTTTTTCTATTGTTTCATTGATTGTGTGCTTGGATCCAAGCCTTGTTGTATTCTTTTTGTGATCCTAAACAAGAAACTCACAACATTAGCATTTTGAAATTGAATGAAACCTGTAGATAAGTTAAATCCTCTTTCAGATTTGTACACTTGCCTGTTCTTCAAAAAGGCCAGATAGATCAAGGTCCTGAGACATGGCTATTAGTTGAAACGCATTAATGAAACTTGAGGACTTCGATATCGTTGACTCTCTGATTTTCTCCTATAGCACATATTCTTAGACAATTTAGTACACGGCTCCAAGTGAGATTTTCTATAACTGCTTTGTAATTTCTTGCTATTTGTTAACAAATTACCTCGATTGAATCGAAAGTAGCATTATAATCATCCAAGTTGATGTTCTGATCAAATTCACATGCACAAGCAGGTTTATAATCTGTTTGAAACCACTCATCTTCAAGAATATCTGGTATGGTCATTCGCTGCATGAGAGATGGGTAGGAAGTGGGAAGAAATTATTATCTATTAATTACACTTTAGGAACATAGTGTAGTAGTTCTAGAATTTCTTATACCTTTAGAGGATTTGGTTCAAGTATTCTGGCAATTAGTTTCTTTTGACTTTGAGTAAACCATGATGGACACGTGTATTCTGCTTTCCATATCTTTTCACACAAGAAAGTTATCAGAAAATGTTAATTATTTGTATCAGAGACTAGGAGTTTTATTTTTCATTATTATGATTCTATGGTATAGAATATTTGGGAATACCTTCTTATATAAGCTCATCAAGTTTTGGTCGTCAAATGGTAGATAGCCTGCAAGTAATTCAAAAAGGATCACCCCACATGACCAAACATCAGCAGCTGCTCCATCGTACCCTTTGCTCAATAGCAGCTGCATATGACGAAGTAAAGGGTTCATAGAATCAATAATACATGTATTCCATAAATGCAGTTACTAGCTCTTTTTCCCACACCCTATCTTTTGATGTTCCTTGGAAACTGACTTGATAAACTAGATCCAGTTAGATGTTATATAATGAAGGCAGTTTTTAATTACCTCAGGTGCCACATAGCACGGGGAGCCACATCGCGTGTTTAAGACATCATTAGGCTGTTAATGTTTCAAAATTTGACAATCAATAAAAAAATTTACTTATAATTGAACTAATTAAAAGGAGGGGTAAAGTTGTTTTTTCATGACTGAATAGTAATGGATTCGAATCCAAGAAACAGACTCTTTGCAATTATGCAAGGATAAGGCTGCGTACAAGACTTGCCTCGCTAGTCGGGTTTAACGGGGAGAGTGGAAAAATTGAACTAATTACAAGACTTAAAGAACAATGCTACCTTTTGCAGTGCACTTAATCCAAAATCAGACACTTTAAGATTTCCCTTGCTGTCAAGAAGCAAGTTTTCTGGCTGTTATGGCATGCCAAGATTCAAGTTAGGTTTCGAAACTCTCTTTCAAACAGACAAAGTAGGTTGATTAAACTTACCTTGAGATCTCGATGATAAACTCCTTTGTTATGGCAGTAGTCCAGGGCATCAATAAGTTGCTGAAATAGTTTTCTCGCCTCACATTCATTCAACATCTTAGCATAGGACTGCACAACAATTATCAGAATCGAAGTATTATAAGTACATTATGTTTCAATTTGGAGAGATTGTTGATTCTCACCATCATGTCTAATAGTTGTCCTCCTGATACATATTCCATCACAATGTATATCTTTGTTTTTGTGCCAATAACCTGTTTTAAGAAGTTCATTGGAAATAGTATTGAGAATGATATTATGTATCTTTAAACTTCACAAGAATTGTAACACTAGCAGGTATACCTC
Source organism: Gastrolobium villosum (assembly GCA_032173675.1). Taxonomy (NCBI): domain Eukaryota; kingdom Viridiplantae; phylum Streptophyta; class Magnoliopsida; order Fabales; family Fabaceae; genus Gastrolobium; species Gastrolobium villosum. The sequence continues at coordinate 24,619 of JAVKPL010003869.1, forward strand.
GTGAATTCTGACAATATTGGGATGATGCAGAAGTTTCATTGTTTTAATCTCTCTTTTGACCTGAAATATGTCATATCCTTTGTATTGATCAATAAAGGTAAATAATAACGTGCTAACTGCTACTTGCTGAAGGGAAAAGAAGAACAAGAACGAAATTTGCCTGATGCTTAAGATTGCTTTCAGTGACCATATGCTTATCAATGACCTTGATCGCAACTTTCTGACCATTGTTGCAATTCACAGCTAGCTTAACCTTAGCGAATTTACCTTCTCCCAGTGTCCTTCCAAGCCGATACTTCCCTATATTTTTTTCAGACCCCATTACTTTCTTGGCATCCAGTTTTTGGCACTGGTTCTATACAAGAAGTTTTTCCTCGCTATGATCTCTGTAGCTGTATGCTGTATCTTTTTTGCTTTGACTCTGATTTCAATTTTGATTATATCTAAGTCCATTTATTATGGCCAGTGTTGGTCTTCTTTATCCATCAAAAATGTAGATTTATTTGAGTCTCACTAGACAAATTAATGAAATGTATTATTATAGCTTTTGAGAGGTAAAGGAAGAGTCAAAATTGCTTAAGAGTATGCTTTTCGTAGAAGGAAAGGTAGTTAGTGAGTTAGTTAAGCGTGCCTGGCGGGTAGCTGCTTGGCTAGTGGTTTGGACTGAGGAACGTGTTTTGAATGGAAGTTAGCAGTTTAAAATAATCAGGTCCTTGAATATTTCAAATTGGAATGTGGAAGTAGCATCACCACAAATGCTGGATAATTAGGAAATCATGTCGTTCGTGATACTGATTGTTGATCACATTGTTATCTGTTTGATTTGATCTATATCTCATCTATTAGTGTTGAGACAATTATGAATTTATGATTTATGAAATGTCAAAACAACATAGCTTGGGTATGTACGTTTTGTGTTTAATTTTGATCCAGAGCATCGGGTTTAGAATAAAACAAAGTGCCTTCCAATCAATGTTGTTCGATTTTGCCCTTAACTGATGTTACTTAGTGTAAAGGTCCTTATAAAAGTCATATGATGAATGATGTGATAATCTATAATTAAATGACAATATAAACTTTGCATATGTGGTGTTGACAAAACTAATATTTTAGCTCTCACAACGACGCGTCTTTTTCTAAAAAATTTGTGCGTCGGACTCCGGCATATATCTGACACGCGGTCAATATTTATGGACACGTAATCAATGCTTCGACACGTGTTTCTGACATGCGATCAATATTTTTCGACACACCATTGACGCTCTGACACGCATCCGATACTTTTTTTTATTTCTAAATTTTATTTTATTAACTAAAAATGAAAAATTAATTTATAAGTTAATTTTTTTCTGTTATAAAATTTTACATAAAAAATTAACAAGATATGAAAAATTACTTTTGCTTTATATTTATGTTATGAAATTTGAATATTTGATTGATTATATGACTTATTATGGACTGTTATATATATTAAATATAAATTATATTATATATATATTAAATATTATTTAATATCAAAACGTATCCTAGTTAACGTGTCGAAATAGGACATTTTTTAGAATTAAAGTGTCAGCGTTTTGTTTATATATAAAAAAAAAGTGTCAATGTTTCGTGTCGTATCTCGTGTCCCGTATCGATATCGGTGCAACATAATTTTAGCATCGGAGAGTACTATTTATCGGGGAAATTCGTGATATAATAGAAGTGGATAATTAACGGATGGAAATTCACTTTGGGATAAAATGATGCCCATTACTTCAAAGAGTAATATATGTGTTATGTTACAGGAAAACAAAAATGGTTCCGGCAGAGATCAAAATTGATAGCTTTTCTCTCTCCTTAAATTTGTTTATCTCTCGTAATTTTTTGTATCTGCATGAACTTCTTTCATCTTTCAATATGGGAACACGAACACCCTTCTCTAACAGACAGTAACTTAAGCCTAATGAACAATGACTATAAAACAACTAAAAATGTTTGATGGTCACTTGGGGAAACCAATGCCAGTTACATGTAGGATGGAATCTTACTTCAATATTTAACAATCTTCCCTATCCTTTTTCTCACTTGCTTTTGTAATTGCCACTTTTAATGACTTTACTGTTTGTTGGGCGCTTCTTTACATATTCAGATGTATAAAGCAACATTAAATGAAATTTTATTATTATTTTACTTTTTTGGTAAAAAGTATCATTATTTTATTTATTACCTTTTTAATTTGAAATAGATTTTATATTTAAAAACTATTTATTTAATTAATTCATATATTTCAAATTTAGTTAATTAATTTTTAATATGAAATACATAAAGCTAAACGCATGTAATGCAATAAGAGCTTAAAGAGAAACTATGTGATATAATAAAATGTATAACAAAAATCTAAAAATCTAATTAATCCATGTCTTCAAACTCCATTTTCAATTTAAAATTTCTTATAAATCTTTTGTCATAATCAAAATGTATATTACATAAGAGGTCTTCAATAATGATACGAATGTTATTTCGGATAAATTTTCTGATGTAAGCCATGACATCATTTAAAGTCATTTTGTGGCTAAGATTCAATTTGAATCTTGTGGCTAGAAATGAAAGGAAAACATGTGACTAGAAATGAAAGAAAAACATGTGGCCATGGTTCATCAATTGCAACTATAAATAGGCCTCTTCCATTTCATTCTAAGCATCCCACACTTGAGAGAAAACAAGTGTTCTTCAATTTGTTTGAGTGAGCAAGTGAGTAATCTCCTAGTATAAGAGAGAGTGATATAGGTCTCTCCTTGTATTTAGAGAGAGGTTGTAATTTCTTCCACATAGTGAAAATCTTCTTTGATCTTGCCCGTGGTTTTTTCCCAAATTGGGTTTTCCACGTAAATCTTGTGTGTCACTTCCATTAGCGTATTTATTGCTATCCTGATCGGTGGAATCAAGATAAAGTTAATTACACTGTTGGTGTCTAGGAAAGTGAGTGGTTATTTAATTAGTCACCGTTGCATAGCACGGAGAGACTCCCACTGTTTACACTTACCTGGCCAATTGTGTGGTTAGCAGTGTCTTGAGACTCTGGTTCGTCTCAACTCTATTTTAGTTACATGATACTCTGTTTCCTAACAGTGGTATCAGAGCGCGCGGTTCGGTTACTATTCACGCAGGAGGTACTGTTCACAGTTACTGTTCACGGTGAAATAGTGTGATCCAGTGCAATTGCTATTCAGAGTATTGTCATCATTATGGCGGCAAAATTTGAGATTGAGAAGTTCAATGGGAGTAATTTCTCCCTGTGGAAGCTGAAAATTAGGGCCATCCTGAGGAAGGATGGTTGCTTAACTGCAATTGAAGACAGACCTGCAGAGATGACCGATGAGAAGTGGAAGGAGATTGATAACAACGCTGTTGCCAATTTGCACCTAGCAATGGCGGATTCAGTGTTGTCAAGTGTTGCTGAAAAGAAGACGGCAAGGGAAATTTGGGATGTGCTCACCAAATTGTACGAGGTCAAATCACTTCACAATAAGATATTCTTGAAGAGGAGACTCTATACTCTTCGAATGAGTGAGTCCACATCGGTAACGGACCACATCAACAATCTGAATACGTTGTTTTCTCAACTTACAACATTGGATCACAATGTTGAAGAAATTGAACGTGCCGAGCTTCTACTTCAAAGTCTACCTGATTCATATGATCAGCTCATCATCAACTTAACAAATAAAGGTTTATCAACCAACCTGTCTTTCAATGATACTGCCGCTGCAATTCTTGAAGAAGAATCCAGAAGGAATAATAAGGAGGACAGATTGGAGAATTCAAAGCAAGCATAGGCTCTAACGATGACGAGAGGAAGATCACTGGAACGTGGCTCGAGTGGGAGCCAACGTCAGGGTAGATCAAAGTCAAGAAGAAGGAATGTAAAATGCTATCAATGTGGTAAGACAAGGCACTTCAAGAAAGATTGTTAGAGTAATAAGAAGAATACGGAGAAGGCTAATGAAGCAAGCACCTCTCAAGGATGTGTTGCTAGTACCTCTGATGACGGAGAAATCCTATACAGCGAAGTTGCAATCAGTTCTAAAGGCGGAAAGGAGCTCACTGATGTTTGGATAGTGTATTCGGGAGCAACATGGCACATGACTCCACGACGAGACTGGTTTTGCACTTACGAACCTGTCTCTGAAGGATCTGTGTTCATGGGAAATGATCATGCCTTTGAGATTGCTGGAATTGGTGCTGTTAAGATAAAAATGTATGACGGTACTGTTCGCACAGTTCAAGGGGTAAGACATGTGAAGGGCTTAAATAAGAATCTAATAACTATTGGACAATTAGATGATCTCGGGTGCAAGACACATATTGAAGGAGGGATCTTGAAGGTTGTGAAAGGTGCTCTTGTGGTGATGAAGGCAGAGAAGATCGCATCAAATCTCTACATGCTTATGGCAGATACGTTGCAAGAAGCAGATGCATTTGTAGCTTCAGCCAGTCAAGAAGAATTAACAAAAATGTGGCATCTCAAATTAGGTCACATGTCAGAACGAGGCTTGAAGATTCTTGCAGAGCGTAATCTTCTTCACGGGCTCAAGTCGGCAAACTTACCTTTCTGTGAGCACTGTGTTACTAGTAAGCAGAGTAGATTGAAGTTTGCTACATCAACTACTAGGAGCAAACACATATTAGACTTGATTCATTCTGATGTGTGGGAGTCACCAGAATTGTCCGTAGGAGGAGCAAAGTATTTTGTGTCATTTATTGACGATTACTCTAGGAGATTGTGGGTGTACCCAATCAAGAAGAAGTCAGATGTGTTCCAAATCTTCAAAGACTTCAAGGCAGAAGTTGAACTTGAATCTGGAAAAAAGATCAAGTGTTTAAGGACGGATAATGGAGGAGAATATACAGATGGTGGATTTATTTCATTTTGCAAGCAAGAGGGTATTAAAAGGCAATTCACAACTGCATATACCCCTCAGCAAAATGGTGTAGCGGAGCGGATGAACAGAACTCTGTTGGAGAGAACAAGAGCTATGTTGAGAGCTGCTGGTTTAGCCAAGTCATTTTGGGCAGAAGCAGTCAAGACCGCTTGTTACGTGATAAATCGGTCGCCATCAACAACAATTGGGTTGAAGACACCAATGGAGATGTGGCATGGTAAGCCACCAAATTATTCTTCTCTACATGTGTTCGGATGTCCTACATATGTAATGTACAACTCCCAATAAAGAACGAAGCTGGATCAAAATCCAGGAAATGTATATTCTTGGGCTATGCTGACAGTGTTAAGGGGTATCGCCTGTGGGATCCCACTGCCCGCAAGGTTGTAGTCAACAGAGATGTACAGTTTGCAGAAAATGAACTGCAAAGGGAGCAAGAAGATGACAGCACTTCAAAGGAGGTTACTACTGTTGAGATAGATGAGAATAACGGAGAATATGATTCCTATGAAGCTGATCCAGAGCACGAAGAACAAGAACCAACTGAGGCCGATGATGCAGAAGTTCGACGATCAATGCGCCAAGTAAGAGCACCATCATGGCACTCAGAGTATGTTATGGCAAGCCATGATGCATACTGTCTACTTACAGAATAAGGAGAACCATCAACGTTTCATGAAGCTGTGAATAATCCAGACGCTTCTCTGTGGATGGCAGCAATGCAAGAAGAAATGGAAGCCCTACACAGAAACAAGACATGGGAACTTGTTGCTCTTCCAGAAGGTCGAAAAGCCATTGGTAACAAATGGGTCTATAAGATCAAACGAGATGACAATGATCAAGTGGAGAGATACCGTGCAAGATTGGTGGTTAAAGGATATGCTCAAAAGGAAGGTATTGATTTCAATGAGATATTTTCTCCAGTTGTTAGACTTACCTCTATCAGAGTAGTTCTCGCTATGTGTGCTGCATTCAGTTTACATCTTGAGCAACTAGATGTAAAAACTGCTTTCCTTCATGGAGAACTTGAAGAAGAGATCTACATGCTCCAACCAGAAGGATTTGAGGAAAAAGACAAAGAAAACTTGGTTTGCAGGTTAACCAAATCTCTGTACGGTCTAAAGCAGGCGCCAAGGTGTTGGTACAAGAGATTTTATTCCTTCATAGTTTGCCTTGACTACAATAGACTCAGTTCAGACCATTGTACGTATTACAAGAGGTTTGGTGACAATGATTATATCATTTTGCTATTGTACGTGGATGACATGTTGGTGGTAGGCCCCAACAAAGATCGGATCCAAGAATTGAAGGAACAATTGGCTAGGGAATTTGATATGAAGGATTTGGGATCAGCAAACAAGATTTTGGGGATGAAAGTTCACCGAGACATAAAAGATAGGAAGATTTGGCTTTCGCAAAAGAATTATCTGAAGAAAATCTTGCGGCGCTTCAACATGCAAGATTGTAAGTCAATTTCTACCCCACTTCCTATCAATTACAAATTATCATCAAGTATGTGTCCTAGCAATGAAGCAGAGATGATGGAGATGTCTCGAGTACCGTATGCATCAGCGGTGAGAAGCCTCATGTATGCAATGATTTGTACGAGACCAGATATTGCTCAAGCAATTGGTATGGTCAGTCGATTCATGGGAAATCCTGGAAGAGAGCATTGGAATGCTATTAAGAGGATCTTGAGATACATCAAGGGGACCTCAAATGTTGCATTATGTTATGGGGGATCGGAGTTTATTGTCAGAGGATATGTTGATTCAGACTTTGCAGGTGATCTTGATAAAAGGAAATCCACTACAGGCTATGTGTTTACACTTGCAGGAGGAGCTGTAAGTTGGTTATCCAAGTTACAGACTGTGGTAGCTCTATCTACTACAGAAGCTGAATACATGGCAGCTACTCAAGCTTGCAAGGAGGCAATTTGGATTCAAAGGTTAATGGAGGAACTCGGGCATAAACAGCAATCAGTTACTGTGTATTGTGACAGTCAGAGTGCCTTGCACATTGCAAGAAATCCAGCCTTTCATTCCAGGACAAAGCACATAGGGGTACAATACCACTTTGTCAGAGAAGTAGTAGAGGAAGGGAGTGTGGATATGCAGAAGATACACACCAAAGACAACCTGGCAGATGTCATGACAAAACCAATCAATGCTGACAAGTTTATATGGTGTCGGTCGTCCTATGGTCTATCAGAAACGTAAGCAGCAGAAACTAGCAAGAAAATAAAGATTTTGAAAGCTCACAAAATGACTTTAAGTGGGAGATTGATGTAAGCCATGACATCATTTAAAGCATTTTGTGGCTAAGATTCAATTTGAATCTTGTGGCTAGAAATGAAAGGAAAACATGTGGCTAGAAATGAAAGAAAAACATGTGGCCATGGTTCATCAATTGCAACTATAAATAGGCCTCTTCCATTACATTCTAAGCATCCCACACTTGAGAGAAAACAAGTGTTGTTCAATTTGTTTGAGTGAATAATCTCCTAGTATAAGAGAGAGTGATATAGGTCTCTCCTTGTATTTAGAGAGAGGTTGTAATTTCTTACACATAGTGAAAATTTTCTTTGATCTTGCCCGTGGTTTTTTCCCAAATTGGGTTTTCCACGTAAATCTTGTGTGTCACTTCCATTGGCGTATTTATTGCTATCCTGATCGGTGGAATCAAGATAAAGTTAATTACATTGTTGGTGTCTAGGAAAGTGAGTGGTTATTTAATTAGTCACCGTTGCATAGCACGGAGAGACTCCCACTGTTTACACTTACCTGGCCAATTGTGTGGTTAGCATTGTCTTGAGACTCTGGTTCGTCTCAACTCTATTTTAGCTGCATGATACTCTGTTTCCTAACATTTTCAGCATTCATGGACATGGTATAGTTACTTTTTTTTTTTTTGAGTTTACAGGAATCAAATACACACACCGTATTACATACACCACACACCAGTAGGGTAGCGCTAGTTACTTGAAATAAAACTAATGCATTTAGTTAACCACAATTGCAACTTTTTTTCTTTTTTCTTTTTTGGTGAAAATTACAACTTTTTTCTTAAATGGAGTTAGGTGAGGACATGTGTTTCTATTACAAGAAGTCAAGAACACTTCAAAATTTATGCGTCGGTTGATTTAGAATCATCAGTTTCCTGATCGAATAGGATAGGCCAAGTCAGAGTATAAACTATCAGTCAAGAACACAAATAAAGAGCCCTTTCATCTTCCGCAATTTTCGCGTGTGGTATTTTATCTTTAAATGACAAGTCAGTGATGCGTGCCTGTCAATGTCAATAATGAATTTGGTAAAGTAATGATATCTAAAAATATCAAAAAATGTTATCCAAAAAAAAATATATATCAAAAGATGAGAAACTCATATAAATATAAGTGAGTTTTATTAAAAAAAATTCTTTTATTTATAAAAGATTCAGGTGATTTTTACAGAAAAAATATTTTTGCTATAAAATAAGGGTATGATATTTCATATTTGTCCTTTTTTTTTTTTTTGGTAATATGATATTTGTTCTTTTAAAAGATACAGAGTTATATTATATTATTTTAAATTAGAGAAAAACACAAACAATAAAAATCATGGGGGAAGAAAATGAGTTTTTTCGTTTAAATTTTAAATAAAAATTAATTTTATCTTTCTTTCACTTAAAATAACACAACTTTATGTCTTTTAAAATGATAAATATTTTTTCCATGAAATAAAAATATAAACCCTTAAGTTAAAGAGTTATCATATTTTCACAGATAGGTTTGTTTTATATAAGTGTAAGTTACACTCTCAATTTTAATCGGTGATTCTATTTATATCTAATAGTTCTGATTTATTGGATATTTATACTTTGCAAATAAATCAATAATAAAAATTTGGTATTACATGTCTTATTTTTATAAGAATATTCTACCCTATTTTCACTTTAAAAAATACTTTTAGTTTACCATTTTAAGATGACAAAATAATAAAAATACAAAATATACTGCCCCTATTTGGTGGTGACAATGTTGTTAAAATCGAGCCTCTACATGAATAAGGTGGTAAAAATGTGAATCGTAAAAATAATACGTAACGTAAAATTTCTACTACTTAAGTTCAAGATACAAAATTATATATATATATATATATATAGGAAAAAATGAAAATAAAATGACTGGACGGTCCAGTGCACTATGTTCTCTTGCGAGAACATAGTGCAAAAATATAACAATGGTGTTCTCCCGGGAGAACATAGTTATAATTTTGCTATAACTGTGTTCTCGCGGAAGAACATAGTGCACTGGACCGATTTTTACATACAGTCACTGTACACTCACTAAACCTATATATATATATATATATATATATATATATATATATATATATATAAGTAATATAACTATATAAGACATAAGTCCAAAAACATAGAAAAGAGTTTAACAACTTCTACAACCAAGTTCCAAAATATCAAAAGAATAAAGTTTAAAAAGTTATAATTATATCCATAGATTCAAATCAAATACATCATTTTGTCATGTCCTCAATGTTCTCTTCTCTTGTTCCTATAACAATTTTATTTGCAATAAAATGTAATAGATTGATCAAAAATCCACCTCAACTTGGTACTCAGACTTTTCAGTAGTAGCTTTACACTTTTCTTTCTTTGCAATAGCGACCTTGCAAGAGAGTTTTTTTTTTTTTTTTCCAAATAGCTAGTAGAAGATAGGCTAAAATATAAGTTACCCCTTTGAACTTTGAGCATGTTTCAAATTACCCCCTTGTACTTTTAATTATTTCAATTACCCCCTATATTTTATAATTGTTTCAAATTAACAATTCTGTTATAAATCTTACGTAAAATTTCCTCACATGCCCTAAACCCAAATCTCAAAAAAAAAAAAAAAAATTCTCTAATTTCTTTTACATTCTCTTATTTCTTGTCACAATTTTCTTTGAATCTTTTTTTCAGTAGTTTGGAATGATTTTGATTTGGATCTTCATTCAATCCTAAGAAAGTAGCGAGGGTTTGGCTTGGAACCAGTGTTTTAAAATCCAGCTCGGACCGGCCGGGTCGACCCTTGGACTCGGTGACCTGATGGGTTCCCCGGTCCGAGTGGCTATTTGGATCGCTTCTGCAGTTAACCCGTATTGGACCGGTTGATACGGCCGAAACCCGGCGACCCTGTTGACCCGTGTTAGACCGGTTATTACTTTTTTTTTTGTAATTTTTTTTTATTGATAAGAACTCTTGAATTAAATCATATTCATATTTTATGATGAATATGATTAAAAGTAAGGTGACATTTATGTAATTTAGTTGCATCTTATAATAATCTCATGAAGTTAAGTGGTGAAAAACACTGATTGTCTCATAATCTCATCTAAACGGTGGACACTTTTTTCTTAGAGTATATTTCATGCATACTATTTGTTATCATGATAACGGTGACACTTTTTTCTTAGTGTATATTTCATGCATACTATTTGTTATCATGATTTAATTTATTCGTATCATGTCAAGCACAAAAGGTGCATTTAACTTATATTGCAATTTTAATCCAATATTAGGATATTGTCTAGAACTAGAAGCTTAGAAGTATAAATTATTTGTTATGATTGAAAATCAATTTATTTTTTGAAGCTCATTGATAGTTTTCTTATGTGAATCTTTATTAATATAAGTAATATTTTTATATTTTTAATATGTGAACAGTAAATACGGTTGAGCCCGGTTGAACCAGTGACCCAATGACACAGTACCTCGACCGATTCGATGACCGGTCCGAGTTTTAAAACACTACTTGTAACTTTTGACAGTGCCGAGGCGCACTTGCATATGATCAAGCAGCTCTCACTTTTAAAGGAAACAAAGCTAAGCTTAATTTTCCCGAAAGGTTTCAACTCACAAGTGAATTTGGTTACCTTACAAATCATTCAAATCAATCCCATGTGATGTCCAGCACTGGTGGTCATAATGAACAAACGCATACCTGGTGGTCATAATGTACAAACACATACCCCAAATGCTCTTGCATATCCATGTCCACACTTTTCGGTAGAAACATTTCGATATGCCCAACTTCATCAAAGTGATAATTAATATTCTTTGATCCAAATAGAAATCATCTAAATTACTTAGAAAAGATCCAAAGAAAATTGTAACAAGAAATAAGAGAAAGTAAAAGAAATGAGAGAATTTTTTTTGTGAGATTTGGGGTTTAGGGCATGTGAGGAAATTTAACAGTTTTGTAAAATTTCTAACAGAATTGTTAATTTGGAACAATTATAAAATACACGAAGTTAATTGAAACAATTAAAAGTGTAAGGGAATCATTTGAAACATGATCAAAATTCAAGAGGCTAATTTATATTTTAGCCTAGAAGATACTCTGCATTTTGATTTAGGGGAAATAAAAATAGTTTTTTTTTTTTTTAAAAAAAAATGAGTTAAAAGTTGACATGATTCATTTTTTTTGGTACAAGACCCGGTTCAATTTTGTTGTTTAAGTAAAAAGTAGAAACTTGTGTTTTATCAATTTTTGCTGAGAATAATTTTTACTTGCATTTTAACACGTATGACTTTAGTAAAAATATAAATTTTTACGTTTTTACACTAATTTTGACGGGTGGTGGCTTTCTTCATTAACATAAATTTGCACGTTTTTCGTTGACCTAATTCTTTGGTCTATTTTTCTTTAGAAAATGATATAGATTGTCTTACGTTTAGGGATAGATTATTCTGTCTACTCCCATTTTGCCTACTTTTGCATACCCCTTTCATTAAGGTTCGATTACAATATAATCTAACGGTCTATGTTTGCAAAATAAAATAAATCCTTTTTCCCTTTCTCTCTACTCACTTTCTCCCACACCCTTTCTCTCTTCTCCCCTTTCTCTCTTCCTCTACGCCATACCCTTTTTTTTTTCCTTCATCACCGGTGTCTACCTACATGTCTGATTGTTTACTTTTAGATTATGATGTGTCCAAATAATGTGAGACCTCCAATTAAGTTTGTTGCCGTTGGAGAATTTCACCGAAATTTAGATTTGTAGATTATTATTGAATATGATGTATTCTAGGAATATTTTCATAAGCTTTGTTCTTTTTAGATTGACACCTTAATCTGAAATAGCATTCACCATTTTATTCAGACAAGTCACTAAAAAATTAATTCCTACAAAATCTGAAAGAGGTCCACGATGACAGACATTAGCGATGAACATTTTCATAAGCTTTGTTCTTTTTAGATTGACACCTTAATTTGAAATAGCATTCACCATTTTATTCAAACAAGTCACTAAAAAATTAATTCCTACAAAATCTGAAAGAGGTCCACGATGACAGACACTAAGGATGAGCATTTTCATAAGCTTTGTTCTTTTTAGACTGACACCTTAATCTGAAATAGCATTTACCATTTTACTCAAACAAGTCACTACAAAATTAATTCCTACAAAATCTGAAAGAGGTCCACAACGACAAACACTAAGGATGAACATTTTCATAAGCTTTGTTCTTTTTAGATTGACACCTTAATCTGAAATAGCATTCACCATTTTATTCAGACAAGTCACTAAAAAATTAATTCCTACAAAATCTGAAAGAGGTCCACGACGACAGACACTAGCGATGAACATTTTCATAAGTTTTGTTCTTTTTAGATTGACACCTTTTTTTTTTTTTGGTAAATAAGATTGACACCTTAATTTGAAATAGCATTCACCATTTTATTCAAACAAGTCACTAAAAAATTAATTCCTACAAAATCTGAAAGAGGTCCACGACGACAGACACTAAGGATGAACATTTTCATAAGCTTTGTTGTTTTTAGACTGACACCTTAATCTGAAATAGCATTCACCATTTTATTCAAACAAGTCACTAAAAAATTAATTCCTACAAAATCTGAAAGAGGTCCACGACGAGACACCAGCGATGAACATTTTCATGAGTTTTGTTCTTTTCAGATTGACACCTTAATCTAAAATAACATTCACCATTTTATTCAGACAAGTCACTAAAAAATTAATTCCTACAAAATCTGAAAGAGGTCCACGACGACAGACACTAGCGATGAACATTTTCATAAGTTTTGTTCTTTTTAGATTGACACCTTAATTTGAAATAGCATTCACCATTTTATTCAAACAAGTCACTAAAAAATTAATTCCTACAAAATCTGAAAGAGGTCCACGACGACAGACACTAAGGATGAACATTTTCATAAGCTTTGTTCTTTTTAGACTGACACCTTAATCTGAAATAACATTCACCATTTTATTCAAACAAGTCACTAAAAAATTAATTCCTACAAAATCTGAAAGAGGTCCACGATGACAGACACTAAGGATGAACATTTTCATAAGCTTTGTTCTTTTTAGACTGACACCTTAATCTGAAATAGCATTCACCATTTTATTCAAACAAGTCACTAAAAAATTAATTCCTACAAAATCTGAAAAAGTTCCACGACGACGGACACTAAGGTTAAACATTTTCATAAGCTTTGTTCTTTTTCTTTTTAGATTGACACCTTAATCTGAAATAACATTCACCATTTTATTCAAACAAGTCACTAAAAATTAATTCCTACAAAATCTGAGGTCCACGACGAGACACCAGCGATGAACATTTTCATTTCATAAGCTTTGTTCCTTTTAGATTGACACCTTAATCTGAAATAACATTCACCATTTTATTCAGATAAGTCACTAAAAAATTAATTCCTACAAATTCTGAAAGAGGTCCACGACGACAGACACCAGCGATGAAGGAAAAAAAAAGGTATGTCGTAGAGGAAGAGAGAAAGGGGTGGGAGGAAGTGAGGAGAGAGAAAAGGGGGGAAAGATTTATTTTATTTTGCAAATATGGACCGTTAGATTAGATTGTAATCGAACGGTAATGAAAGGGGTAGACAAAGGTAGGAAAAATGGGTGTAGCAGAATAACCTATCTTTTAGTTTTAACATATCTTTTTCTAAATTGAAATACATTTTTTTAAAAGAAATAATCATTTTTTTATTTTATTAAATTAGTTATAACTTTTTTAAAATTTATATTGAAAATATATTCCTGGAAAATCAAAAAATATATCGGAGGTTATTAGAATTTTAAATTTTAAATTTGAATTTAATGTAATAAGAGTTGATTGCGTTTTGTATTTAATAGGAGCTAATTGCATTTTGTATTTAATAAGAATTATTCTGTTTTGTATTTAATAGGAGCTGGTTGCGGTTTATTAGGAGTTGCCATTTTACGAATTGGTTAGAGATTGTCACCAATTCAAATTTATTTATAATTCATAATTCTGAGTCTATTTATGGGTAACATTTCAATGAAATGAGCCTGCATACTAATTTTATCTAAATAAAAAAAATAAAAAGTTAGAACTTAGAACTATAGATGGCAAAACGGGCTCGGCTCGCCTGGTTAACCCGTCCCGCCTGCTAAATGGGGCAGAGTGGTCTGAATATTTCAACCCATCTCAAAAGTGTGGCAGACTCATTTTTTAGTGGGTTGATGACGGGTATAGGCGGATCAGTATAAAATAAACTCGGAGGACGGATTAATTCATTTTTTGACGAATTAACCACGATGTGTAACGCCCACTTTGACATCCCTACTTAGAACTAGTAATAAAATTATAACAAAACAAGTACACATCGAAATCCTTATAACAGAATCCACCCATAATTGGTTCCATAGCATTAGCATACGAAAGGTAAACTAATAATTTCCGGGACTATCCACAATCTGACACGTGATATTTAATCACTTGATGTCATAGTTATCCAAAACCCGAACTATATGTATATATCCAAACATCATAAAACCAAATTTATAAAGCAAAATTCAGCATTTTACAATAATCCACTGGTTGTAAGTCTCAGTACTTTTATCCTTGCTAGCTTCTTTGTTTCGATTGAAATCGCTGAACAAGTTTCAATCTTTTACAGTTACACTCTTTACCACCTTCACCGTTTGCTATGTCGCATTGTTTTTTAGGTTGAAGTTTGCACCTTTTTCTTCTGTTGGTACCGAATCTGTTACCTCTGATCTATATTTATAGGTTGTTTATGCTATTTAGCATCGTGGGTATTCTCTAAATTTCTAGTATAATCATGTTGTTTTGTGGCTTCACGTGTGATGTTTCTTAATGTTCTGTGTGCTCATAAAATGTCTGTGCGGGTTAATTACTGATCGGTTTTCTTACTCCCAATTGCGCAGGTAATTACATAAATTCATGAAAATGAAAGCTGGGAAAATATTGCTGCTGCTTCTTTGTTTGATAGTCTTCTGTTATGCGGTGGTACTAATACGGTTCTCTAAATATATGTAAAAAAAATTCACTTTATGGGACTGTGGGGTCATGAAATGAGATAATATTTGATTTTGTTTGATGTCAAGCAGATTGCTGCTCCTCAGACTTGTCCTGCTAATGATGTTGATAAATGCGATGATGGATGGGAAGGGGAGTTTTTTCCTGACATTTCCAAAATTAAATATAAGGTAGATTTGTTCATGACAATTTCTTCTGACCCATTAGTCCTTATCGCATACAAGGATTATATTGATATATCTTCTGTGCAAAATTAAATTTTATTTAATTTCTTTCCCCGTCTTGGCTCAGTGGTAAGCATGCTTACCGTGATGTTCAAGGTCTCGGCTTCGACTCGGCCTCTTCGCAAAAAGCGGGGGTAAGGCTTGACTCAATTCCCTTCCCCAGACACTCACGCGTGGGTATTGAACTGGGTCGGCCCTTCTTTCCCATTCTCAATGTCACCGAGGCTGTGTTTAGAGTTTGGAGGAGAGAAAGGAAGGGAAGGAATCAAGGGATTAAAAAGAAATGAAGGGGAAGGGAAGAGAGGAGAATGAAGCTTTATTTGATTATTAACTTTCCCCTTGTTTAAATGTTTAAAATCCTCGCAAGTCCTCTAAATTTTGGGAACTTTAAAATTGTTAATGAAAATTATTTGGGGAACGTTTTTGGATTACATGATAATCCCTCATTTTTCCTTCACTCAAAAATAAATATTAGCTGATCTTCTGGAAAAAGGAGAAGAAAGGGGGGGAGGAGAAAGAGGTTGATTTTCCTCAACTGAACTAGTTTTCATATTTCATTTTCGAGCAAGATCTTGACATAGAAAATATTTTTTGAGAAATATTATTGAGTATCTCTATGTTACTTTTGTTCCATAATGTATTGTGTATACATTCATTAGTGCATATATATAATTTTCAGGGCCCGTCCAGTAAGAATCCACTTTCATTTAAATGGTATAATCCAGAGGAGGAAATTCTTGGGAAGAAAATGAAGGTTGGTTTTCATTTATATTACACTAAGTTGTCAGTTTTATCTATACTTTATCATCCACCAACATATGTTGGCTTTTGACTTGAATTTATTCTATATAACTGCAGGATTGGTTCAGATTTAGTGTTGCATTTTGGCATACATTCCGAGGAACAGGTGGTGACCCATTCGGTGCGCCAACCAAACATTGGCCGTGGGAAGATGGTACCAATTCATTAAACATGGCTAAAAGAAGAAGTACGTTAATTCTTGACTTTCCAATTTGAGATACGTCATATTCAGATATTTGTATTTCACAAGATAAAATTCTCTTAAATAATGCAGTGAGAGCAAACTTTGAGTTCATAAACAAACTCGGTGTCGATTTTTGGTGCTTCCACGACAGGGATATAGCCCCTGATGGGGAAACTCTGGAGGTGAGTTAATCTTTAAAGTTTCTCAACTTCACTTCATATAAGTATGAGACAGTCTCATGTGCTTACGCATGCATATGCTTACTCATTTTTTGTATCTGGAATATCCAACTATGGTCTTAGTTGGTGGAACATGCTCTATTGATTAATGCTCTGCTGCTACCTTTATTAAGGTTTAAATCCACTTTCTAAGCAATTGGATTGCTCTTGTTGCCCTTGTCATAGGAAGCTAATGCAAACTTGGATGAAGTGGTGGCCCTTGCTAGTGAGCTTCAAACTCAGGTAGTTTGACATGAATGAACCATTTAATGTTTTTTAAATTTCTCATACGCCAGTTTCAAATAGGAACTCTTGTCTTGCAACTTGTGCCAAAGCTTATATCATTACATAATTCTTGTAATTACGGTTTTCCATTTCAATTGTATAATGATATGAAATGTTTGGGAGCTAGAGGAATGCAGAAATTCAAAATTTGTTTAGTCAAATGTGGTTTTAATATGCTGATAGCACAAGTTTTTTCCTTTCCAGTGTGTTACTATGTAGTGGAATGAAAAAATTATAGGGGTTTATAATTATATCATGTGCCATTGTGCTATGTCATAAAGTTGGTAAAGAACGAAAGTATGTTATGACTTGGGACATTCAAATGTAAACTGTTCCCCCTCCCCTCATTTGTGCATCCGGTGCATAAAGTATTGTTTGTGTTTTGAATTCCTGTATAAGCTAATTAAGTATACACCTTTTGCCCAGACAATAGATCCAGTTTATTTATTTTATTATTTTTATGGCTTGGGGAAACAACCCATAATGCATATAAAAATTTGTTTTTTCACCGTATAGGGTAAAAAGAGCGTTTTATGGGGAACAGCTCAGTTGTTCATGCATCCTCGCTATATGCATGGTGCTGCTACTAGGTAATTTATGTACAATTGCCACCTGTTTTGTCTATATGGTCCTTATGCCTATTGGGTTCGTGGCTAACAAAATGAATTGCTTTACAGCTCTGAATTGGGGGTATATGCATATGCTGCTGCCCAAGTGAAGAAAGCCATGGAGGTACATTTGTTTGTATGCATGTAGTAGTTAGAAGATCCATTGTATTTTTAGAACCATTGTGCATTTTACTGATTTAAATATATTGCAGGTGACACATTATTTGGGGGGAGAAAATTATGTTTTCTGGGGCGGCCGTGAGGGTTATCAATCTCTTTTGAACACAGATATGGAACGAGAGCTTAATCATTTTGTGCGTGAATCATTCTATCCTTGGAGTTATTGTCTGGCTATGCTGCCTTTTTATTTTCTTGTATAAGTAAACAATTTTTAGGAAATCTCCTTGAAAATAAAGAAATAACAGTCTCAAATCTTAATGTGAATGCTACCACAACAATCAAGTTTCAAATATCATGAATAGAAACCAAGCCTTATTAGCTGCACAAGATGCTTAATATCATGAATAGAATGAATTTTTCTGTCCCTTCATAGTGGGTCACATGAATTTACGGAATCCATTGCCTTCACCAAAAAATTCAAATGGTTTTGTCCTCGAATTTGTGGTGTTATTATCTTTACTTAATCAGTGCTGTTTATTTACCTGGTTACAGGCTAGGTTTTTTGAAGCTGCTGTTGCATACAAAAGGAAGATTGGATTCAATGGTAAGATTCTCTGGAACACCAACCAGCTGGACCATTTTATAGCACTAAATTATGAAACATAAGAAGAATAGAGCACAACTAATCAATTTAATAGCTAGATAATTGGAAGTTTATACCTACGTTTTTTTTATCTCTTATGTTATTACACCAAAATTTGAAGGAAAAATGTTTTGCGATTCTCTCTTTTTGTTTTTTTCCTTGATAAAGGTATTTTTCTTATACAATTTCTTTTCCTTATGTGATTTCAGGGACACTGTTAATTGAACCCAAGCCACAAGAACCTACAAAACACCAGTATACTTTTTGCCTTTTCAGTCAATTATTTTACAGCACCTGTTACCCATTTTAAAAACTTATATTCCTCCAGGTATGATTGGGATGCTGCAACCACAGCTAATTTCTTGCGAAAATATGGACTTATAGGTAACATTTACTTGTCTTCGGCATCTAACTGTCTCCCCCAAAACCAAAATATGAGCGCAATGTCTTTCCGTAATGAAATTTTGTGGTTGTCAGACTGTGCTTAGTTAAGCTTTTGAACTGTACATAGCTCAGTTGCTTAAATAAAGAGCTGTTATGTTATTTATTTACCTTTTTCTGCTATAATCATTACCTTTGTTCTAAATGCTGATCTGTAAGTATTTTGTTGGTTTGTCCTCATTATAAAACTGTATTTTTTAATCCTCTTCTTATGTTAGAAAATTTTCCTCCTTAAATTTAATGGCCAAATTGTCCCTACTTTGAATGAACTTAGCTGAAACCAAACTAGCAAAAGCAGGATGAGTCTCTTCATCGCTTGTATATACTTAAAATATTTCTCTAAGTTCCTTCATTAAGAACTGTTTTATTCCACTTTACAAATTTCTCTCTTCCTCATTCCTTCTTCTGTAGGGGAATTCAAGCTCAACATAGAGTGCAACCATGCCACCCTATCTGGCCACAGGTGAATCTATAATTGCATTTTGTGTTACATGGAATGTTCTTGATCATACTTCTTTTTAAAATTGATATTCATAACTGAAACTGGGAGTGTTCATTGTACCTTTAATTCCTTTCGTACATGGTAGTTGTCATCATGAGCTTGAAACTGCAAGGATCAATGGCTTGCTGGGTAATATTGATGCAAACACTGGTGATCCTCAAGTTGGTATGTGTGAAAATAAATAATGTATCTTTGAATATAAAAACATTGACTTTGTGTTGACATCTCACAAGATAGAAAGTTGTAATATGAAGCTGTTATCATTACTGCAGGTTGGGACACGGATCAGTTTCTTGTAGATATTCAAGAGGCGACAATGATTATGCTCAGCGTGATCAGAAATGTATGAAAATGCTTGTCTCTTAGCTTGCATCACGAAATGCAACACTCCTATCCTCACATTAGAAATGCAATCTAATCTGACTGGGATCTTTTTGTCTTATCTTTTCCTTTTCCAGGGAGGAATTGCACCAGGTGGATTCAACTTTGATGCGAAATTGTGAGTCCTTTACTATCTTTCTGTACTTATGATTTTACTTGAGATACACTCTGATACAGTTATGATAGCACTTTCCTGTTTGTTCTTTTCTCAATTTCTTTACTGAGCAATATTTTAGGCGGAGAGAGAGCACCGATGTTGAAGACTTGTTCATAGCACACATCATTGGAATGGATACGATGGCCCGTGGTCTCAGGAATGCTGCCAAGCTGATTGAGGTGATACACTCAATCATCTCTTATATATAATATTCTCATGATTTACATGTAGAAAATGTGAAAGCTTCTTTTTAATATCTCCTGACAATCAAACTAAATGTTCCTCATTATGCTGGACCAAAGGATGGTAGATTGGCTGAGCTTGTTCGCAAAAGATATCAGAGTTTTGACACCGAAATTGGGGCTCAAATAGAGGTAACATTCTTCCAACATTTTTTTTCTCTCTATATTTAATGCCTTTTGTGATTAATCTTATTGGAATGGATGTTGTAATAGGCTGGTAGAGCTGACTTTGAAATGCTTGAGAAGAAGGTCAAGGAATGGGGAGAACCAAAGGTTGCTTCTGCAAAACAGGTAACTCTAAATTTTCTGTAATAATGAGGGGAAGCATTACATTGTTTCACCTTCCCAATGTACGAAGAACAAATGTAGGTTTGATTGTTCAGCTTGAAGAAACCCCATATCTGTAGCAAACCTCAGGATCCAAACACCCGAATTATTATGAAAGACACCCTCACAATCAGCTCTACCTACCAAACCTAGAACACATTAACATTACACTTTAAAATTTCATCCTTTAGACACCTTCAAGCAATTAACTGTTCTCTTGGAATAAAACCAATAAGGTTTTTATATCGTCTGAGTTATTAAGGAGCTTTTGAGGAAACAATGCTCGTTCGAAGTAAGACACGTTTTACTTGAGGCTAACTGGACTGCAATTTGGAAAATGCATTTCAGTCTCTGCAGTATACATAAGAACATAATGAAAGAGATGAAAAGTTCTATTTTTTCTCTTTCAGATTTGTTACTCGTGTTTAGGGACGTGCATGGGTCAAACTGAATCGGAATTTTTAAAAAATTAAATTGGTTTTAATGGTTCGGTTCGGAAGTGGTTCGGTTCAGAAAAGGTTTCAGAACCGGTTCGGGTCGACCCTCTTTTGAAAAGAAAAACAATTAAATTTTTTAAAAATGAAGTTATAAAAATCAATTTGGTTTGGTTGGAAAACGGTTCGGTTCGGTTCAAAATGGTTCGGTTCATGAACTGATTCTAAAACCGGTTCGGTTCATGAACTGATTCTTTAAAAACTGGTTAGATTCATGAACCGGTTTTTAAAAACCGATTATTTTAAGAGCGGTTCGAGTTCGATTCATGGTTCAGTTCAGTTTTTTGGTTATTTTGCACACCCTGCTCGTGTTATCCTTTTTAAGTTTGGACATATGTCGTTTTATATTCATGAAAACGATGCAGTTTGGACTAATCAAGTTGTTCTTGTTTAAGCTATTATATTTCTGTTCCTGTTAACCTTTTAGTCCTCTTGCAGTATTTACGTATACACAACTTACTATGAATGTTTCACATGGATTCTAATAAAGGTCTTTGTGGTATGTTGCAGGAGTTAGCCGAGATGATCTTCCAATCTGTTATGTAGAAAGCAGCATGTAGTTGTGTCCGGGGGCTATTTTTCTTGTCGTTTTTCTTAGAACAGATAGGCATAGTAGGTTTACTAATAAACTGAAATTGAGTCAATATCTACTGGGTTGCTCAGTTTCATGCGAAGCCTGGTGAAGTGCATGCTTCCCTTGCCATTAGAAAGAACCTTGAGCATGTCAAGAGTTAATAGTTGATCTCACTTCCTTTTATACTCCGTATTTTCACTTTCTTAACAGTGTGTAGATAGCGGGAGAGGATCTTCTCATATGTGATGTCACTTGTCCGGGTAATAAGAAGTTTTTAATGTTGATATACAAATCAACAATGATAAGATAGTGAAGAGAAAAAAAATTGGAATACAAGGTGAGAAAAATTACAAGGTGAGGTTAATAATCTTTCATGAAGTCATGTAAAATTACATGAGAGGATTTATTTTTGCTGATAATCAATTAAGTGCAAAAGATTGTATAAGAAATAACTTGGTTCATCTACGTTACACAGGCAGAAAAGGGGATATATCTTTGAGAGATTTTTCATAGTTTTGTGAAATAGAATCATACTTGGTAATTTCAATCTGAAGCATATAGATGAAACCATGGAATGGGTATTTATTTTAAGCGATGATGCCGGTACGTTATTCTTTCGGTAACAGACACATTTTTATGCACGAGTCTACAATTCTCGGAATGAAATCAAAATCAATTCGTCTTGATAATTCAATGTGCAGAGTTCTGCAGAGAAATTGAAGTTTTTTTAAACAAAAAGGGGTTTGTGTGGTCTTTATTGATCATTGAACTTGCTTTGACTCAATAGCAAATAACAGAAAAATAAGGAGACGAAAATATGACTTTACATTTCTTAAAAACTTTAGGAAGAAAAATGTGGGAAACTGCCCCTTTGTTTTCCCCTTTTAATTCCCCTCCTTCTTCAAACACAACGAAGAGCAAGAGAAAAATTTTACTATCTGAAGTTCAAATTAAATTATTAATTGGTCAACACTCAACACGATATAAATAAATAATTCGTCAATGATTACCAAAAATAAAATAAAATAAAATTGGTCAATGGATCGAAGTAATTGGGTGAAAAGGAAAATCTCGGAAGTGAAACGAAAAGGCCCAGGCCCAAAATTAATGGTACCTGGCGAAATGCACGAATAACAGTAGAATAGAAAAGCTGGTTGTAACAGGTGCCAGATCCCAAAACCGAAAGGTGGAGGGCGAGGGAATCATCATCTTCGTAATCGTAGTTCCCTCTTTTTCAGTTTTCGATTTGGTTCTCTCAGAAAAGCTCATAGACCCTAACTGGTCCTTCTTTCTTCTCTGATTCTCAAATTCATCATCATAGTTCCTTCTTTCTTCCATTATCGATACAGCTTAGATTCAAAGTGACATTCACTTCTCCTCCTCGTCAGGTTCAGGGTTTCTGATTCGAGATCTGATCCGGTTTTCAATTTTTTTGGTCCAAAAGCAAACTCAGGAAAAATCATTTGCAACTGATTGATGCGCTAATTGTAATTGCACTGTGGCCGTCCCTCTGCCCGAATCGGAAGATGGGATTAGTATTTACGAGATTGTTTTCCTCCATTTTCGGCAACAAAGAAGCTCGAATCCTCGTTCTCGGCCTCGACAATGCTGGAAAAACCACTATTCTCTGTATGCTTCCTACTTCTATGCTTTACCCTCATTCAATTTGCCCTTTTTGTATTAATTTGTTGGATTTTTTTTACCTTCCTTTTCAGATCGGCTACAGATGGGTGAAGTTGTCTCCACCATTCCAAGTTGGTCCTCGATCTCGTTTTACATTTAGCTGAATCTTAACACCTGCATTTTCTTTAATTTTTAGTTCGTTTGGCTGCTAAACCCTTTTGATTTTGGAAGTTACCGGGCGATTTGATTTTGAATTTTGGGTTCCATTGCGCTCTGGTTAAATTTTATGAGCTCATTTAGATTTATAATTTAATTTAATTGTATGTATTATGTAAAATTATGAATACTGTCCCGCATTTCCCTTGGTAAAAAATGTAGAATTATTTTGAATCCTTTGTGTTATTTTTTCTCTATATGCATGTGTGCATGTTGCTTTTAAGTGTTTCCACTGCATGGATGGTATTTCTGCTCTTCCATATATCCTTTTGTGTGGTGACTAGAGTGACTAATTTATTTTATTATTTGATTATTTGATGTAGCGATCGGCTTTAATGTTGAAACAGTCCAATATAACAACATTAAATTTCAAGTCTGGGATTTAGGTAAGCCTTGATTCAGACAAATTTTGTATATTTCATGTACGTGTTATGGCATATGTTTTCTCTGCTCTTGTTGTAATGTACTAAACAGATTTGAAACCAACAAGATAGTCATAGAGATGACCATATTATTATTACAAACTTGACATCCTGTGATCAGAGTTTAGTATATGGTAACCTACACATCTTCATGACTGGTGAACAAAACAAAGAGTCTGATGTCACGCACTGTTAAATTTTGTATGTGTCTCTCACTAACACACTCAAGGGTATCCCCTTAGAGTTAGGGGTGAAAGTGAGTCGAGCCAGGCCTATCTCAGTCTTGGCTTGATAAGAATAAGTCGGGGTTGGGCTCGGCTCGTTAAGAAAGTAAGTTTTTCTTCTTGGCTCAAGCTTTGGTCACTCTTAGCTCACAAGTTGCTCAAGCTTGATGAACAAGGCTCATATCTTATGCTCAATAAATTCTAATTAAAGAGTGTTTAATAATATAAAATCAAAATCTAATGAGCCAGTTCACGAGCTAATGAAAAACATTATATAATAGAGCCAGTTCATGAGCTAATGAGCCAGTTATATGAAATCTGAAGTTCAGCTCATCAGCTCGTGAACCTAGCTTATTAAGTTATTAGGTTGTCAATAAATTAGGCCATGAATAGATTGCGAGCTTATTCGACTTCCTTACAGCCCTATGTAGAGGACAATTCATCTACAATGCTACGTTCTTCTGTGATTCTATCTCATGTTAAATACAAGCAAGCATACATGGGTCCCATTCTTCTGTTGTTGTTGTTTTTTTTTTTTTAAATTTTGGTGAACTCTATAAAAATATAAAATACATGTTGAATACCAAGACAATAACATAATTTCTCGCGTTTCATGTTGTTTCCTTTCATACATACCATACGTACTTTATATGTTTTGAAAAAAATAAACACCTTTACTCAATGATAAAATTTAGCTTCTAAACCTTAAATATAGATTATTGTTTACAATCATGTGAACTTATAATTGGTTGAGACTTACAATGTTGTAAGATAGGATGGCTTATTTCAATGTCTAATTCTGACATCAAACATTTATTTATACAGGTGGGCAAACAAGTATCAGGTAAGCATTTTTGGATTCATTCTTGCTTCCTTCTACTGATGGAAGATGTATAATCTTTTATACTAATTACTTTTAATGGAGAATAGTGGGTGACTTTTGATGTATTACAATGTCGCACTAACTTGTATTTTTTAATCACTCCTAATTGATTTGAGGATGTTCTACAACCATCATTGGCTAGAATGTGAAGAAATTTTGTGCTACAGTTTTGACTCTTCATTCACGTCCATTTTTTGACTGAGTCCTTTATCTCTCCCACATTGCTGTTTATATATTTAAGAAGCTGATATAAAACCTGAAATACATGAGTGTGTGTGACACCATATTGCAAGATATGGTAGGTTATGAGGACATTTGTTGATTATATATATGACCAGGAGCTGGACACATGCTTTGATATTGTCTACCAATCCTATAACTTTGAAACTATGGTAGCAGCACATTGTGGAAAGAAATCTAATATTAAGACAAAACATCAAGTAACCATGCTTTGTGGATGCAAACACGAATTTCTCTTATATTCTCATATTACTTTATCTAAATTCAGTTTCACCATTGTAGTTTAGCTCAGTTTCAATCTGCCACCTTGAGATTTGAACTTTTCATTTTGCCTTTAAGGATTTCTTTGTTATCATATGACCATCCTATACTTTTTTTCTGTCCATCTTAACTGAAACTGCATGTGATAAGCATGTGAAGCACAAAACTATATTGTTTCTAGGAGTTTCAATGCCCAAAAAGGGCCTCGTTTTGTTCATGCATTGCTTCTCATCCATCATTTCCCTTAAACATGGTCAGAAAAAAAAGTATATGGTGTTAATGTGATAACATAACAATCCAACATGGCATATTGAGACCAAGTGGGCCAAACTACAAGGTGGGATATTAAATTTAACCCTAATCTATATGTAGTATCCATTGATCTCCCCAACTTTTTTGTGGTTTATTTTTTTCTTTTTGTCCATAGGCCATATTGGAGGTGTTACTTTCCAAATACCCAAGCAATAATCTATGTTGTTGATTCAAGTGACACTGATAGGCTTGTAATAGCTAAGGAAGAGTTCCATGCAATTCTGGAGGTATATGTTCCTATATATATATATATATATATATATATATATATATATATATATAATTTTAGAGTCTATTTTGCAGTTGTATATTTATAAAATATAATTTTGGCTATCATCGTCTTGTGAATAATTGGAATGTGAAAATCATGGATGTGAACATGTCACTTATAACAACTTGAGGCTTGGAGGAAGCGTAAAAATTGCTGACATTACAAGTCATTCAGAGCACTGATCTAAGTACTCAATTTGGTTAAATTCTCAAAGTTCTCTTGTGCTTACGATAGGCCACTATCACGGGAGAGTGGTGGCTCTAAGTTGTATTTCTAAAGTATTTTAGTTTTGTGAAGGTTTAGTGATTGATAAAAGGATGAAATAGAGGAATGCTTTAAGTGATAATTTGTCATATAAAGATGCCTCTTAAGCTAATGGCAATTTTATTGCATAGCCACAACACCTGCGATGCTTTATGGTATTGAATGTTGAGCAATAAAGTCTCAACAAGATCATAGGATAAATGTTGAAGAGATGAGAATGTTGTGTTGGTTCATGTATGAGTGGTCATACAGGAAAATATAAGATCGTGAATGAATGTATTGAAGAGAAAGTAGGAGTGACACGTATTGGGAAAAGGATGGTAGAATCGCACCTATGATGGTTTGGACATGTGAAAAGAAGACTAATAGAAGCTCCTATTAGAAGAGTTGATCGGATGGAGGATAGTTCAGTACATAGACGAAGAGGAAGACCAAGAAAAACTTAGCGAAACCATTAAAAAGGATTTAAATCTAAATGGCCTCTTTGAAGAATTGGTTTTTTGACATAATACAGTGACATCATTTGATGCATGTAGCTGTCCCAGCTAGTTGGAAAGGTTTTGGTTGTTTTTGTTGAAGGTTTAGCAAATGCAATTGGGTTACGGAATTCTCATGAATTAGAAATTTGATAGAACTATACACTCGTCAATTTTCAAGTTCATTTTAAGTTATTCTAAATTGATGTATTTGTTAAAGTGGATGCTAGTAGATTTATTTTCTAAAAAAAGTTTTTGTTATATTCTTTTTTGAATTTTATGTCCAATAGATTTGTGCTGTTTACTATTCATCTTTGGCTCTGGTTACCTGTGATTATGATTTCAGGTTTATAAAAAATACTTGATACTAAATATTTTCTCTGAACCGTTTTATCAGGAGGAAGAACTAAAAGGTGCAGTTGTTCTCATTTTTGCAAACAAACAGGTCAGAAATTGATATATATTCATTAGTTTCTCATATTACCACAAGGGGGATAAGAAGGAAAGAAGGAGTATGTAAAAAAGTTAGGAAGCTGATATTACTTGTAGAAGTCTTTGCTAACTGACATAATACAAAAGGATATATTCAATTTGTACATGAGTAATTATATGCATATGTACATTCATGATATGGCAATATATCTTCTGCGTAAAACTGAATTTTTGAAATATTTATTTATTAATTTGGTTTTAAATGTTTCTCTTTGTACTACACAGGACCTTCCTGGTGCCCTTGATGACGCTGCTGTTACAGAGGCTCTGGAGTTACACAAGATTAAAAATCGTCAATGGGCTATTTTTAAAACTTCTGCCATAAAAGGCGAAGGATTATTTGAGGGCCTAGACTGGTAAGTCAAATAAAATTGAAGGCTTTTTCAGGCGAGTTACAAATTCAAAGATCCATAGCTTCCTAGCTTTGCTACTTTATTGATTTTTTTTTTCATTTATTTGCTATATTTTCAGGATATTATTTCATCCTTATAACTGTACTCCCCTTCCTTTTTCTCTTATTATTATTTTCTTCTGTCAAAAACGTGAAATTTAAAACAATTTTTATGGGGATATCTTCCATGATTATTGAAGGAACTGCATCGGTCTAGACTCTAGGTATGCTTTCTAATAGGTGAATTTTCAATGTCGAATTTTAGCATGGATGGTTGCCTGGTGACATGTATCATTTGACCTGAATGAAGATATTGTAACAATTAGTTTATACAATAATTAGTTTATGTGAAATATAATAGTTAATATGTTTGCTATAGACAATCTTGTTGAATATGGCTAACTCGGCATGTGTTCTTTTGAAAATGTGAAGGCAAGTTTACCTGGGTATAGAAAGTATGGCTCGGATTTTTGCTTTTGCTTGTGCAGTTATTCATGTGTTTTAAGAGTTATAATATATCGTTTATATTTGCAAATGTTGATTGTACTTTTTGAGATGTTTATAGTTACACTGCTTCAAGCCGAAATTTTAGCTTCAATGCCATTTTGTTGCACACCGTGGCTGTTATCTTGCGCAATGTTAATGTGTGAGCTTCTTATGTAGGTTGAGCAATACACTCAAATCTGGAGGTGGCTAAAGATGTGAGCTTCAACGTGTTAGATACCTATATGGATTGGTGAATTCAGATGCAAGGTTGACATATGTAATATTCAATCCTTATATTTTATTCCGTTTTTTGTTTAAAGATTAAAAATTAAAGGTTTATCATTGGTTGCCTTTTGTAGTGAATTTTTTCTGGGGTCCTTTTGTATTTTTTGGAAGTCCGTTTCTTAATTCCTCTATGTAGTAGTAGCTTTTAAAGAAAAGTTTTACTTCTAATCTATTTATGTAATTCAGCAACATTGGTTTACATGTGAGTTGTGTGCTTAACGTATCCATGAAGTAGTTTTGTCAATGACATATAGCGGCTGATGATGGGAAGTATTGAAGCCTCTATGATGAGTTGGTAACGGCGGGACAGCCTTATTGTGAATGGGAACCAAAGTGGCAATTTTTGAATTGATTTAGAATGTATTAAAAAAATAAAGAGAATCGGAATTGATTTGTCGTCATGAAAAATCATCACTAATCTAATGTCTCAACTAAAACAGAAATACACAATAAAGAAGGGAAACAAGGATATCTAGTAGTTTAAAAAGAAGTAGAGGAAATTGACCAGTGATCTGAGATATACTTAAAGATGAGATTTCTTGAGGTTCTGTTGATACAAGAAATGAGTCAATAACCAAAGCCCTGAGATGTTAGGTTAGTGGTTCTTGCCACTGCGTTTTGAATTAGTCAGGAATAGACCAGTAAGCTAGGCAATTGATTTCTCGAAATTGGTAAATGTACATTATTGTGTACACACCATTCTTACATAGATTATCCACATACAAATAACTAGCGATCAATATTAACATGTAATATGTGATGATAAAACCTTTGCATATTTGCAAAAGATATTATTTTTCTCGTGATATTTCTATCAAAAGAGAGTAGTTTTACAACTGCTCTCAGTTCATCTATTAATTGGTTATCAATATTGATAAGGAAAAGTGTTTTTTATTTATTTATATATAACAGATGTGTTTGTCTTTTTAAATAATATAACTTGTGTCATTTCTCTCTCAGAAAAATGTCACACTTTTTTTTTTTGTCCATTCTCACAACCCCACAATCTATATTTTTCTCTTACTTAAAATAACACAAATTTAAATCCTTTAAAATGACAGACTTAATATCCTTGGTCACTGTATAATACACGTTGATCATTTGTACATTGATCGCCAATGGAAAAATGGCACAAAGTATGCGTGTAGCATTTACTCCTAGGCTGTCATTGTTCATTACGCTGACACTATTATCTTGTGTCAAACGTTTATGTGGCTGGCTGCTATATAAAATGATTTCCCCATTATATAAATCTGATCTCGTTATCGTGCAAAACGATTCCTACCTTTACTTTTCACGATATCTGTTAACTAAATCTAATGCTTCTACCCCGACGTTCGACAGGATTTGTTAGCCAATTTGGTGGTCGGAACTATAAATTTGAAAAAATAATAATTAAATGAATGAAAGAAAAGAAAAGATTTAATATGGTTTCTTCTCTTCCCATTGCTCAGTATATAATTTAGAAGATGACTGATAGATTGGTTCCTCTTCAAACAATACCAATAATGGAAAGAATCCAGCAATGGATGATGGCACCGACACAACAAAAATTGTCGTTTATTCTCAAACACTTCCCGACACTCCAACACGCGTTATAGCAATTCAAAAAAAGTTTAAAGGTTGTATTGCGTTGATATTTTAGTTCCAACTATTAAATTCGTTGGATTATGATTACTATTTTATTGAGTTTAATATAAATATTTGGGATATCTTATGTTTATTTGCAAAATTTACGAATATTAAAGTTTAGATTCATTTCTTTGTTAAATTATTGAATATTAAACATAATATACACTACATAAATTAAAAATATTGTTAATATCAAAACGTGTCCTAACGTGTCGAAATCTAACATTTTTTAGAATTAACGTGTCGGAGTGTCGTGTCGTATCGTGTCACGTGTCGGTATCGGTGCTACATAGGATGGGACAACATTTGTTTATTCCAAAGATTAGCATAAATCTGTGGTTTACCTTATGCAAAGAAATCAAAAAAATTGTCTATGGCTAAATAGGCTAAATAAGGCTAGGCTTTGACTTAAATAAGTTAAGTTCGTGTTGAAAATATTGGGTCTGCCCTTGCCTGTTAGCCTATGTAGGCCCCAAAATTACAAGTCTACCCTGATCTATATTTAAAAAATAAAAGTCATGGCTTAGACTTGTTAGCATGTTTAAGCCTATTAAACATTCAACAATTAAAAGAATAATTAAAATAATATTACTTAAATATTCAAATTTATTAAAATAATAATTTTATTTATTTTATTTAAAATAAATAATATGATACAGGTCGGCTTGTAGGCTTATAGGCCCGATATATACAAAAAAAGCCTAAGGCCCATTTTAATTTTTTTTTAAAAGCTTAAACATGTTCTATTTTACTATTTGTAATATGCTAATTCTGGCCTAATATATGCTAGACTGTTGGCCTATGTAGGCGAGCCGAACCCATTTACATCCCTAGTGGCATCGAAGTTCAGTTTTATTTTGCTCCTAAAATATTCTAGGAAATTTTCCACTAGCTCATGCGGGATAGTTTACATGCTATTCATGATAATTATATAATTTAGGTCTAAATTCTAAATAATATACAATTTCACTGAATTAAGTTCCTCACTAAAGAACGATTGAAAATATATACATTATAATGCTTGCAAACACTTAAATAAAAGAATAAAAGACAAGTGGCGTGGAAAAGGATAAACCTCCGATATTATAACATAAATCTTTAATACAAACTAATACTAATTGAGCAACAACTTTATTGATAAACTTTTACATACTTTATAAATTTTTAATCACTTTTATAATATAAAAATAATGACAGTTAATTAGGTCCGTTAGTTCATGTAATCCATTTCAATTGAATAAGAATGAGATGTTGATATTGTTTACAGTAAGAAGAGTTAAGAATAATTTTTTGCAAAATAACTTTATGGGTAAATTGTGTATCATTTTAAAGGATGTAAAGTTGTGTCATTTAAGAGAGAGAAAGAGATAGATAAAGGAGGAGAGAGTTGACAAAATAAAGGTGTGGGTCCCACCTCTTTGTGAGAATGAAAAGATATAATTTGTGTTATTTAAAATGATAAACACTTTTCCCTAACTTTATATATATATATATATATATATATATAATTTAACTTTATCTTCTCTTTCTTATTTATTTTATATTTGTTGGGATATTCAAATATGATGAAGTCATGCAGAATGCATTGGTTGACAAGGACTAAATAAAAACTATATAAATGGGAGAACACCTGAATTCAATTCTTAAGTTTTTAGGTTGAGATATAGTATTGGGTTCATTTGTTATAATTCATCTAATTTTACCATTGAAGATGGTTCTCCATCATGGACTCTACTTGGCCCACAAGACAATGATATCAAACTTAAGTTGAATTTGGATTAGGCGGATTGAGTACTTGAAATTAAGAGTACTCAAAAAGATTTTCGTTGAGAATGAACATACTAATATAGGGTTTTAGAACCAATAAATTCAATCTCCTAAAGTTTTGAATTGAAATGAAATATTTCATCCATTTATTATAGTCGATCTTGTTTAATCGATTAGTGCTAATCTCTCGCCCCTGCGGACATTATTTTCATTCACAATTGACGTAGCTTAATTAACCCTGTGACAATCATGACTCGGGATATGTAATTAAGGTGGGATGTGCGTTGGAAAGCAAACTCAAGCAGAATCCGCATAATATATTTCCCTCAAATAACGGAATGAGCCTAGAGATATATCCATACACGTATGTATTTGACACGCAAATCTATATATTTAATAGTTTATGACATGACATCCAACCGAATCACGATTACTTATTATTAAATATTTATGGAAAAACTGTTTATCTTTTAAGATGACACAACTTATATCCTTTCACTCTCACAAAGAGATCGGACCCACATCTTTTTTTTGTCAACTCTCTCTCCTCCTTTATCTATCTTTTTCTCTCTCTTTAAATGACACAACATTACATCCTTTAAAATTACACATACTTTGTCCAATATTTATTTATGTGAACACCCATTACATTATAATCAAAAGCGTTTTATAATTCTCATTTAACATAAGAATTTGAATTTTTCTACACATTCTTCGATTTTCGTGCCAACGTAGATCCTACACATAATTTTTTCTAACGTCTCACATGCTTCTTGTCTCTACAATATGAGAATTCAATTCTCATGTTGGATAAGAAATATAAAACCCTAATCAAAATCATGTTGTTTCCTATTGAATAAACTCTACAACTTCAAGAAATATATTTTTGGTACATTGAATTCCGATAACAATTATATAGGCAGCTTGTATTATGACTTTGCTAATTACTAACATTGTTGTGAGAACAAAATTTGATCTAAATCGACTAGTTTGACCATTTTTATTATTTTTTTTGGTATAAATTGACTAGTTTGACCATTTTAAATTGAAACAAATGATTATCCAATTATGATTTAATATCAAAATAATAATAATAATAATAATAATAATAATAATAATAATAATAATCTGAACAAGTTAGATTAATCAAAACTTGATTGAACCAATTAGTTTAACATATTAAACAACCAATTATGATTTTTTTTAGTCTCCTCAATCAATTCATCCTTCAGACCAGTTCAATTCAAACACTCACGGGCTCTTCCAATACCATTTTAAACAATCAATTCTAAAACTATTGTTTAATATTTTTTTACATTTCATTATTTTTTTTTTATGTATTTTATAACGTTTCGTGCAAACTATTTTCATAATATGATCATATATGTTCGACCAATTAATTAATTGAAATGATTGAATCTACACCAAATTTATTCTCAGTTACTACATACTATTGTTTTTTGTTGTTATAAACTGATATATATAAGGGCTTGTACATTTACAATGAAACAGCTTTTAGCTGGCATTTTAATCTTAGTTACGATGAGATGATAAGTATTTTAAACGATCTCTGTTTGTGACTTTGTCTTCATCGTCTATACCTTCATGCAATATATATATATATATATATATATATATATATATGAAAATTCGGTATCCAAATACTTTCAGGTGATCATAGGCTGCTTTTCGATCTGTGCAGACTTATTCATGAATTTCTCCTTCTAGAGGCCGTGATGGTGAGAGATTGATCAAGTCAATAGCAGTTCTGACGGCTTCTCCCCAGAATGATTTCCGCAACTTGGAATGAGATAGCATACTTCGAATCTTTTCTTCAATAATCTGGTTCATCCTTTCAACAACTCTATTTAGCTGAGGAGTCTTGGGGGTGTCTTCTCAAGTAATATCTCGGGCGCTCTACAGTAAGCATCGAATAGGTCGCAGTACTCACCACCATTGTCAGATTTGACCACTTTTAGCTCATTTCCATTCTCCCTCTCCACTATAGCATGAAATTCTTTGAAGGCTTAGAATACCTGGTCTTTAAACTTTAACAAATACACCCACAACTTGAAGGAATGATCATCAGTAAAGGAAACAAAATATTGAGCTCCTCCAAGGGATATCTCCGATCGACATGCAACAGACATCAGTATGGATGAGGTCAAGAATATATCTGCATCGTCTAGGTTGATTAGATCTTATAAATGAAACTCAGTGCTGCTTTCCAACTAGGCAGTGCATGCAGCTCTCCAGAACTTGGCCTTTCAACCCAATCAAAAGTCCCTTCTTGTTCA
Source organism: Gastrolobium villosum (assembly GCA_032173675.1). Lineage (NCBI taxonomy): Eukaryota > Viridiplantae > Streptophyta > Magnoliopsida > Fabales > Fabaceae > Gastrolobium > Gastrolobium villosum. The sequence continues at coordinate 58,619 of JAVKPL010003869.1, forward strand.
GGATCTAAAGTCGTTTCTCGCTCATGTGGCTGAGACGTTTATGCTATAGCTCCATGCTAGGTCTATCTTGGACAGAGTTGGCTTCTCTACCATTGATTCTTCTTTGCATCACGTACAAGGATCCTTCCTTCTTATCTCGGGCCACTACCAAGTTTCCCTGGGCCAACTTCATCTACCTCCGTCAAAATAGTTCACTAACCTGACATTATCAAGCTTGACTACCGAGATTAGGTTCAGAAGTACGTTAGGCACATGCCTTACTTCCTTCTATACAAGTCGGCACTCGACATCTGTTGTCAGGGTTACTTCACCGACTCTAACAATTTTATTTGTCACTTGATTTTTCATTTTCACGACCCCAAAATCACCACTTCTATAGGAAGATAAGAAAACTTTGTGTGGGGTGACATGGAAGGAGGCATCAAAATCAACAATCCAAGCACAATCATCATAAGCTACATTCAAAAAATTATCTTTTCTAACGAGGAAGATCTCCAAATCAGCGTTTGCAACCACCGCAGTGGTGCTCTTGTCCTCTTTCTTCTTTGAAACAATTTGATACGAGTTCACGTTGTCGTTCTTCTCATCTTTCTGCAGAGTCCTAAAGTCAAGCTTCTTGTGGCGAGGTTCCCACAGTAAAAACATTTCAATTCGTATTTTTGCTAGACCAGCATCAAGACTTATCATGTTTGTCACGACCCCGACACTTGCTTCGGTCGGAGCTTCCCTTGTTCTTAGCCACGTTTTCCTCGGAGGTGGTCGTCACACCCCATTCTCTTTTCCTAGCTTCTTCATTCAGGAGGCTGTCAGTTATGGCATCCATTGTCAGTTTTTCGTTAGGAGCTGAGTTACTTAGTGTCACTACCAGAGTATCCCAGCTTTCTGGCAGCAAACTCAACAACAGCAAAGCTTACATCTTGTCATCAACCTTCATCTCGGGTTTGGAAAGTTGATTCACGATACCTTTGTAGGTGTTGAGGTGTTCAATCATGCTCATGTTGTCCTTGTGTTTTAGCTTCACAAGTCGGTGAACCAAGTGTGCTTTGTTCCTAAGAGTCTTCTTTTGAATCACGGACTCTAGCTTCGTCCATAACTCGTACGCATTGTGAACTTTTTGTCATTATATTTCTTGATCATAGCCACGGCCTTACGATTTAGGATTTCTCACTCCTTCTCGGTTTTGCCTCCAAGCATATTTTCATGAACGATAGGCTTATACATGTCTTTACAGTACAAATGGACTTCCATCATATGTCTCCAGTAAGTAAAGTTGTCCGTGGTCAGCTTGAATATATCTCCGTCATGAGCAATTCCACTAGTCTCTATCTCGTCTCCTTTAGAACCCTTTGAACTCGGGCTCTGATACTATTGTTGGGATGAGTTGGTCCTTCAAAGTCGGTGCGGAAGCAATTGAATCTCGGGTCAATACGTCGAGCTAGGAGCTCGGTTCTAGCAGGTCAGCCTGAAGTTACCAGATCGACCAACACACAGCAAAAAATGAAAATGTATAGAGGAGAGATACAGAGAAGAACACTGTCAAATTTTTGCATGAAAAACCGTCTTTTATGTGAAAAAAGTAAAAATTATGGGACATTAGTTTAGAAAATATTTCACTATAAGAAAGATTACGAAGAGTCAAACTTCCCTTATTACATTAGAGGTACAGTCAAGCATACCAGTAATGATGGTATTTTCAAACTTCTCTAAAGACATCTCAGTCAAATTCACTAACTAAAAATTAGAAATGGTCTCATGAGTTTATATAAAAATGAGAGTAACCATCCACCTTCTTTTAAAATCTTCTCATAATAATAGGAAGGTTGAGATGGTTTGTCTGTCTTGAGTCGTACACCAAATAATGAGGATGCATCCAAGCATTAATAAAAAAACACCACTCCACAAAATGTGTTAAATGCTGCCAAAAAGACTTGGAGAAAAGTAGTCAAACTACATATCATGGGTATCACGTGTAATCGTGAATCACGCTAGGCCATGGCACTCATTTTGTTTCCGAGACACAACACGTTGTCAGATGGCCCTTATCTTAAGGGGGTGTTTGGTTGGGAGGTATTTTGAAATAATTATAGGAAGTATGGATTTATGAGAAAGATAGATATCCGCACTGTTCAAAAACCCAATTTGAAGGTGGGATTTTCGGAAAACCGGCCAGTAAAGTTTTCTCCCACCAAACAACTTTTTTTTAAATTTTTCTACATATTTCACTTTATCCATCTTTCCAATCATTCTATTACATTTTACTATTCTAAAAAAGAACGCCCCCTAAAAGAATTAGGAAAGTCCGCGAAGTCACGAATCCCTAAATTTGAAAGGCAAAGTCTTTTACTCAATGGATCGGTACTCATTTTGAATTTAAGGTGGTGTTCAATACGAGAGAAATTGTTTATTATTAGAAAAAAAAATTGGAATATAATGGAATTTTTTTTTGTTTGAGCAAGTTAAAAAAAATATTTGGTAGGTATATTTTTTTTTTGAAGAAAGTTGAGTTATTTTTATTAATATTATGTTTGATTGATGGTGAAATATTAATAGGAATCGGTAGTAAAATTACGAAATTATCCATTATCTTAAAATATTGAAAGTACGCTCTGTATTTAAGGCCACAAATTTTTTTTATCACATCTATCTAGTTTCAGACAAGTTGTATTGGAAAGTAGACTTTTTCAGAATATTTTTGTCTATAAATTGTAAAAAGCGTTTGTCCATTCATGGGATTAAAATAAGAGGAGAGATATTCTTATTACCAAAAATTTTTACTATCAACTTATTACTTATTTAATCACTATTAGATTAACATTTTCTCTCTTTTCAAATTTTTTTAACATTTTCTCTCTTTGATACAATGGTGATGTCAGGGTAGTAAATTAGTAGTTAGAATTTTTGATAGTTAGAATATCCTCGTTCTTAAAACAATTTCATTGTTCAAATGATTTTTTTTTTTTTGCCAATAGTCTAGTTCAAAACGATTTTAATGGGAAAAATAATCTACGGTGTTGTTTAACTTCAAATCATATCAAATATGGTAAACATATTTTACTTACCTCACTTTCCAAGAATTTCTATCATATTCTCCGTACTTAATTGATTTTGTATTTGTTTCCATTTAAATGTATGTCACTTTTCTTTTTAATTTTTTTACTGTGATTTTCTTGAATAAGACTTGTAAATATTTATAGTTTTTAAGTTGTTTTATTTTATACGAGCTATATAAAAGTCTTTAATACCAACTATTTTATAGATACATGTTAAAATAATTTTCTATATATACTTAAAATTAATATTCCCGCTATTTTCTTTCAGTTGGATTGATGTAAAGCAAAAAGTTAATGGTAAGAGCATAACTATTAAAGTAAGACTATTAATTTATATAATCCGTTTTAAAATATTTATCATGGCAAAGAATAAGTTTTATTTAATTTTGTCTATCATTTTTAAAAAGCTAATAAGATATTAATTGTTTTTTTACAACGTTATTCTTATTTCTTAGTTCATCTATTGGGAATAATGTTTATATCTGATACATACATAAAAATATGTGGAGCCCATGTGAAAAGAAAAAAGAAAGAAAAAAACATGGGTTCCATATTCTTTTATATATGCGTGGGAGATAAAATTATCTTATACAACATGAGAAATATTGATTCCTTATCTAATATATAAAATGAGAGATATATATATATATATATATATATATATATATATATATATATATATATATATATAATTAAATATAATTATATTTCCTTGTAATAAAAATATTTAATTTTTTAATCTTTATATTATTCCCTTAAATTATATATATTTTAAAAATGATTAATTAAATATTAAAATTATTAATACACGTGTCAATATAGTTAAATCATTTTAAAGATAAAACCCTCATTCTTTTAAAGTTTCTTCCTCGCGCTGAAGATAATTTGTTTCGACATCTTCCTTGGTTGAATCTTTTAGTCTTTTTATTAGAATATTCACATGTATAGTTGTGGTAGTAGCTAAGATTAGGAGATCCTTCCAAATCCCAATCACCTTCTCCAAAAGTTGGTCTCATATTGGTTAAAAAAGGTGTGTGTGTTTTGTTTTTCTTTTAAGTTAGTAAATTACACTCCATCATTAGGGGTGTGCAAAATAATCAAAAAAGTGGATCGAACCATGAACCGAACCGCTCCATAAAATAACCGGTTTTAAAAAACTAGTTCATGAACCGAACCGGTTTTTAAAGAACCGGTTCATGAACCGAACCGATTTTTAGAACCGATTTAAGAACCGAACCAGTTTTTAGAACTGGTTTAAGAACCGAACCGAACCGAACCATTTTCAAACCAAATCAAATTAATTTTTATAACTTTATTTTTTAAATTTTTAAATTTTTTTCTTTTCAAAAGAGAGTCGATCTGAACCGGTTCCGAACCACTTCCGAACTGAACCGAACCAGTTTGGACTGAACCGAACCGAACCATTTAAACCAATTCGATTCGATTTTTCAAAAAATCCGGTTCAGTTCGACCCATGCACATCCCTATCCACCATGGTGAGGTTTTTCTAAATGACAATGCCCCCTAAAGTTACTCAAAAGTTACACACTTGTACTTTTTTATATTTTTTTCTCTCTAATATTTCTATCCATCTCTATTTAGTCTTGATCTTTTATATCATTACTTTGCAATCTGAGAAATATTTAATTATTTGAGGTTAAGAAAGCACCGGAGCAATAGGGCGCTGAAAGAGATATTTCAACTTTCCTTTTTGAAGAAATATACGTGTTGAGAGAGATCTAACATAAGACAAAGTTTTTCTAGGGCAATAAAAACGTGTAATTTACACTTTTGTAGTGAACATATAATTAAAGGGGAAGTGTTTATATATTTTTAAAGGGTTTGTTTTTTCTAAAGTTACTTTAGATAACTTTATCTAAAGTTCATCAAAACGACGTCGTTTTGGGACGAAAATCATGGTGTTTTTGTAATTTTAATTTATTTCAGGGTTATAAAGGTTTTTATCATTCTAATTTTTTAATTTTTCAACCTCAAAACGACGTCGTTTCGATGAACATTAGACAAAGTTGTCTAAAGTAACATCGAAAACTTTTTTCCCATTTTTAAATGACACAATTTATATCCTTTCACTCTCATAAAGAGGTGGGACCCACATCTTTATTTTTTTGTCAACTCTGTCTCTCTCCTTTATCTATCTCTTTCTCACTCTTAAAATGACACAACTTTACATCCTTTAAAATGACACACACTTTACCCATAATTAAATATTTTTATAATTTATTAATTATATATTAATATAATATATAATGTATTTATCTTATTGCAAATATCATAATTTTATTATTAAAAATGATGCATTTGAAAACTAGAAATGAAAGCCTTTCGTGTGATACTAACTTTTAAATAGGCTTTTATTTAGTTTAAATTTTTACATTTTCATAAAAAGATTTAGGCAGAATATATAACATGGTTTCAATAAACGTATGATGGTATTCCTATTGAAGGAAGGGGAGGGTTATACTTAACATCAGTTAAACTTACCATCCTTACAACCAATCTATTTACCATTAGATTAGAATAAAATCTAATGGTGATTAATTACCCTTATAATCTTAATTTGTTCTTTTACATCATGTCTCTCTCTCTAGGTTTTCATCCTCTCTCTGTCTCTCTCTAATTTTTTTTTTTTTTTTGGTTAAACAAAAGGGGCAATGCCCCAAAAACAACAAAGCAAAAACAAAACAGCAAGAAGAAATAAGCTAATCAGGTGCAGCAGCCCATATCTGAGCAAAGGACCCCTCCAGATTGACTGAATGAATCTTTCATTGTCTTTGACAAACTCAGGTCATTGCAGTATACTCTTACTCTTCTTAGGATCCATGGACATTCTCAATTTGGATATTATATTGCCCAAGTATCCGAATTATTTCTTCTTCAGGGTGTTGGAAGCCTTTACCACAAATGGTTTAGAGTTTCTTTTATATACTCATCCATTATCATTCCTTGCTTGAAAGTGGCGAGGCTCTCATATATGTTTCCTTGAGGTCAATCTCTAAATTATTGAATCAAGGCTGCCATTGAACCTTCCAAATCTAGAGAGAGAAAGAAGCAGACAGAGAGAGGATGGAAACCTAGAGAGAGAGAGAGGTAAACAGAGAGGGGATGCAAGAGAAAAATTAAGATTATAAGGGATAACTAATCACCGTTAAATTTTATTCTAATCTAATGGTGATTAGATTGGTTGTAAGTGTGATAAATTTAATTGATGGTAAGTATAACCCTCCCCTTAGAGTAATAATGCATTTAAGTTATTTCTCAATCATAAAAGTTTACATTAAGGTTTTGTTTTGAGTCTTAATTCTTTTTTCCTAGTTATGGATGTGCTAACAAAAGATATCTAATTAAGCTAATGTATGTTATTTTTAAATGATATTGTGCTTATAGTTATTCATGTTGGAATCTAAAGAATTTACATGCAGTGTGAGTTTGCCACGACAAGACAAAGAGATAAAGAAGTTGTGGATATATTTTACTAGGACCGGAGGCACCCAAGAAGAATGCATTTACATATTTGGGATCATTCTTACAAAAAGGGGAGATATTGATGAAGATGTAAGCATTAATTTAAAGCAAGTTGGATGAAATAATATAATGTATGGAGTTTTTTAATTGATCCCAAAATCTTTCTGAGCTAAAAGAGAGTTTTTATACAACAATAATAAGACTTATAATGTTATATATTGAGTAGCACTAAAGTAATAGAAGCAAAAAATGAATATATTGACAAAAAGTTGGTGTAGTAGTAGTACCGGTTGAAGAAAATATAAAAGAACATATATTAAGATGGTTTGAGAATATTCTTCAAAAATTCCTAAATGCTTTAGTAAGAAAAAAAATACTTATTACCGAGAGCATGAAATAATGAAAGGAATCAGAGGTTAGATGAAACTCACTTTAGGCAAAGTAATGAAGCAAGACTTAATAAATTAAAAAATAAATTAACATGCATATGGCTTGTTTAAGGATGGTGTAGAGGAAAACTATTAGTATTATGGAATGATAGATTCTTTCTATGTTTTAATTTATTCTATATATATATATATATATATATATATATATATATATTATCTCTCAGTCACTGGAGATAAAGTTATCTCCAGTGAGCTTAAAACGACATTATTTTGGATTATAAGATTAAAAAATTATAATGATAAAGACTAATATAACCCTACAATATATTATAATTACAAAATACATTGATTTATGTCCCAAAACGACATCGTTTTGGGCTCACTGGAGATAACTTTATCTCCAGTGACTTGAGAGATCCTTTACCCATATATATGTGTGTGTGTGTGTGTTATTTTCCCTACTTATTGTTTATTTGTAAGAAATTATATATAAATATGATTATATGAAATTAGAATACCAAAATATTTAGGCTTACTTGAAGACATGATTCTTGATTTCTTGAAGACTTTCTTATTTCTTGTTTGCTATGATGCTCCTGCAAGGTTGAAATGGCCAGGATCTTCCTCTACAATTCACACCACTCCTTTATCACAACCATCGATGAGGCAAGTTATGGAGTAATGATTTTCTGACGCGTTGTGAATGCAGAGAGGACCTAGCCAAACCTATTAACCATAGTCCCCTTCCCATCAAGGGCCTATGGCTTAGACCTACACTGTTACCCACACTAATCAGTTCACAGATATCCAAGCCCAAACAAAAGGATCACTTAATTAAATGGACTTTATATCGCACCCCCATATGGATCATGACTTAGCCCATTTTTATCAAAATAAGAAAAACTACAATTGATTGAAGCCCACAATTATTATAAAAATTTCTAACATTTTCCCACTTGGGCAAAATTAATTGTAAAATTTTGATTTAAAAGAGAAAAGGAAAACAAATTATTTGAAAACGACTCTTGGGATAAGGACTAATTCTTATAATGTGGCCACATTTTAAGAAAATATATGATCCAATGTGCGATATCTGAATATAACTTCATCCAACTAAAATCAAATAACATTGAATCGACGGTGATTATACCCTTAGTAATATATATATAAGACCTTCCATGGTCACAAATGTTGCTTGACTCTGTCGACTAGTCATTAGTGTGGAGTGTAGCAAGAAAATAACATGCCAATATGATCCAACCACAACCAAACTGCTATTTTCTCTGTCAGTCATCAAATTTTACTCAAATGCCTTAAAGCTAGAGAAATTCCATGGTTTATCAAAAAACCACCATATAATCAAATATGGTGTCGACTACAGGCTTTGTAGTCCTAACAACATCATTATGTCTCAAACTCCTATATAGTGTCAACCACAGACATGATGGTTCCAACGACACTGAGTTCCAAAACCATGTCTCATGAAACTCTAATATAGTGTCAACCACAGGCATGGTGGTCCTAACAACACTGAGTTCCAAAATCTTATTATCATGCCTCAAACTCCAATATAGTGTCAACCACAGGCACGATGGTCCCAACGACACTGAGTTCCAATATATCACAATTGATAAACACAAACACAAATATGCAATATATACAATAAGAAAATTCAATGCATTATCAATTTCTCCATAAGAGATTTATATATCAAATCAAATATAAATTATGTCTGTAATAAACAATTCAACATGATAAGTAAGTAACAAAAAACTCAAACTCCCACTAACCAAGCACATTAAAGCAACTCACAATGCACATGTTCTTCACATGCATCTCACATATCATGGGCCTAAGTCCTTTGCTTAGAGAGTCGGTTAACATTCTCAATAACTAAGTCATCCACATATGATACAAGAAAATAGACTTTTCTCCCACTGACCTTATGGCAAATATATTAACAGAAATTATTTTCATCATAGCTCAAGAAAGTCACTACCTCATCAAATCACCATTAATGTAAAATAAAATCTATGTTGATTTAAAAAGTATATAGGATTCAAAATCCTTCTCAAAGAGACCTTGTAGAAAATTCATTTCAAAACAAACTCATATCCTGACATTAAAAACTAAGCAATTATCTTCCACTGACTCGACAATAACTTCAGGATCACACAAAATTAATCATACCTCTCCCACTAAAAAACACTCAAGTATGTTCTCTACATTAATTATAGGCTAACACACAATGCCCTATCAAGATCAAAATTCATAAAAAATAAAATAAAAATCTAGATCTCATCTTCATTAATCACAATTCATTCCAATCAACAATTCTATTATGGCATTGTTATCGTTCATATCAAAAGTATATTTATTATATAAAGGCAATTATATTAATTATGGGCTGTGAAGTAATTTCAACGAAATAATTAGCGTATAATAAACTCTCCTTTGGGCAGAGTATATAGTACACAATTACTTCACATTATTTAATTTTTTTTATCAGTTTCAAAATTTGTTGCATATAACAATTCCCTTTATGCAAGTAATTGCATATAACAATTTATATTTTTAAAGAACTCTCATAATTTATAAATAAGATTAGAAGTAATAATTCCTAAATAAAATGAATAACTTTATAACATGCATTCTCCAAACTACAATTTATACCAAAAATTCGTATGCCCGACATGAACAATTATACTCTTTGACTCACTAATGAAACTTAATTGAAAGAGTACATAAAATATATGCATAATTAGGAAGAGTAAGAACTGACATCATAATCACCATAATATGTAACAATTTTTCATTAATTAAAATTTGGAAAAAGGAACATAAATATTTACCATAGAATTAATCATGAATAAGAGCTCACAAAATTAAATATGAATGGGAGCAAATAATTCCAAATAAATATTTATGTATATAAAAAAATTAAAATAAATATTTCAAAATCAATCAAACATGTTTTCAAATCTATTAAAAGAAACTAATATAGAAATCATTATTAAGGCAAAACAGGTATGCATCAGAATAAACTAAATGACAATATACACCTTCAATTAAACCAAGATATTACAATGAGGCCAACATAATAATACATTCCCCCCTAGGCAGAATGCACTAACCAAGGTTAAACCAAGGCCAGAACATCATATGAGTTAATCAATGAGCACAACACTAGGTTTAAAAATCTATCTTCTTTGGGCAAGTAGATTCTTAGACCAACGAGCCTCCAATAACTTCATCTACAATTTCAAGAAGAAGCTACTCAGGATGAGTTAATCATTAAGCACAACATGTTGTCATAACAAGGCCAACATAATGGTACATTCCCCTTTGGGCAGAATGCACAAACCAAGGTCTAAATCAAGGTCAGAACCTCAGATGAGTTAATCAATGAGCACAACACTGGGTTTGAAAATCTATCCCCCTTAGGCAGATAGATTCCTAGACCAATGAGCCTCCAATAACTTCATTTACAATCTCAAAAAAAATTGCTTAGTGAGCATACACTGACTTCAGATATTTGTCCCCTTTGGGCAGACAGATCTCGTAGATCAATGTATCTCCATTAACCTCATCCCAAACAAATTACAGTTATAACACATAATTACCCCATTTGGGCAGGAAATTGCATGAAATAACCAAAATATTTCTCAAATTTTACAAAGAAATTCTCACAAACCAATATAAGTAATCTCACTTTGGTAGCAATTACCCATACTAATTCATAAAACTCTTACACTGAAATTAATTTTCTCTTACCCAAAACCATAACCCAGTCTACAATAAAGTGCAATATCTCGGATAATGAATCAAAAATAATAGCATTTCCAACAAAATTTTGCACTCAAACAATTAAAGCGGAAGCATGCACCTCAATAAACAAGTTTATAGCATGCATAAGAAGTTGTGAGTCATCAAAACTATATCATAGCCACATCCAAAATACATCACCATTCGATGCAAAATATAACAAATTATTTTTTTTTATCATATTTTTCTTCAAGATATATTCAGAATTAAATATACTATAAATTTTGTTATAAACAAAATACTATAAATTCCTCTTTCTTCTTCTTCTTCTTTTTTATAAATATTTATCCCATAAAAATAATGATTAAATAGAGAATATATTAAAAATGTTATTTGCCTTTCATTACTCATCAACTACGATTGTATTCTAGCACTTCAAACTATCATATATGTTTCACGAGAATCACGACAATAATATATAATATCTACGTCTTATAAATCTCGCCGCCAAACAAACTCCATGATTAAATTCTTAATATATATCTACTTTCAATTATGATTTCACATTCTTGAAATAACATTGCACCACATATACAAGCATATATTAAATTATTATAACCATAAGATTATTCAAGAATTAATGGCTAATTGACAGACAAAGTAAATTCGAAAAGTAATAAATATTCATAACAAATTAATTGACTATTAACAATATTACAAAACGAAACAGATTGTAATCAATGATTGAAAAGTTATATAAATTGTCATGCTAACAAGTAAATCAAATGTAAAAACTTTGTTTTCCGATGAATTCTGGGGTGCTTATATGGGTCTTCAGTTGACTTTGGAGAGTGGTTATAAAAATATTTATCTTGAAGGGGACTTTACAGATGCTTTGCAATTGTTTTAGAATTGTGAAGAAGGGCATCCTTTATTGCTTTTAGTTCAAAAAATTAAGGAGTTTCTTAGTTGTACTTGGTTGGTCCGAATTCAACATGTTCTGAGGGAAGGTAACCAAGTTGCTGAATGGCTTGCGAAAAATCATAGCATGCTTGAAGGGGAACTGCAGACGTTTACTAATCCACCGATGGGATGTAGTTTACTGGTCCGTAATGATCAGAGGGGTAACGTATCCTAGGTTTGCCTAGTTTGTTTTTTGTTTTGTCTTTTTTTTTTCTGATGTATCTCAAAAAAAAAATATGGAAAAAGTTATTCATAAGAATTTAAAATTCAGTTCTATTACAAGCTAAGTAAATAGCAACAAATATCCACAAACTAACAAGGTTTGTTATTAGGTTGTTATCATTACTGTCCAATATATCCTTAAAATATATGATCACCACTATGGGCTTGCATAATTGATCGAGAATTGGGATCATTCCATATACTATTCATTTAAACAAGTCTCAAACAACATAGTACATAGTACAATACAAAATAAATTAAGACATGAGAATTGCGAATTCCAATACAATATGCTCAAACATAAATTGAAATTTCAGAGAATTTTTTTTTTTATTTACATATTCATCAATAGAGGGTAAGAAATTTAAAAATCAAAATATATAATCATATCCAGTGATAAAAATTGGGTCCTAAATCATATAATTCAGGCTCTGATACCAAATGTAAGAAATTATATATAAATATGATTATATGAAATCAGAACACCAAAAGATTAGACTTATTTGAAGACATGATTCTCGATCTCTTGAAGACTTTCTTGTTTCTTGTTTGCTATCCTGCAAGGTTGGAAACACCAGGATCTTCCTCTACAATTCACACCATTCCCTAATCACAGTCATCGAAGAGGCAAGTTGTGGAGTAACAGTTTTCTAACACGTGAATGCAGAGGGGACCTAACCAAACTTATTAACCCTAGTATCCTTTACACTGTTACCCACACTAATCAGTTTACAGATATCTAAGTCCAAACAAAAGGATTACTTAATTAAATAGACTTTATACTGCATCCCTATATAGATCATGACTTAGCTCATTTTTATCAAAATAAAAAAAACTATAATTAATTGAAGCTCATAATTATTATAAAAATTTCTACCATTATTTTCTCTGAATCTCTTATTGCTCTTATTTGGGTTCCTTGACTATCAAATTTAATTAGTTTGGAATAAAATTAATATTTGTTGAATTCGAGATAGATGAATTGGCTTGCCGTGTTGAATCTAGCTAGTCTCTCTTTTATACACCGTTGATTATTGTACGAAGATGAGATACTGTGATGTGGATATCTTATCCTATAATAAAAGTGAGCCACGTAAAGGTTAGAGCAATGTTGATATTAATAAAAAAAATCCGACCATTTATTTCCCATAAAAAAAATCCGACCATTTACTAAAAAAAACTTTGACCAAATTTCAATAAAATCACACAATAAATAAAATGTGGGAAAATTTTTTGTCATTTTAAAGGATATAAATTGTGTCATTTTAATTTTTAATATTATGTATTAGGGATAGTATATAGTTATAATATAAAAAGTTATCTTTTTTCTCTCTCCTCAATCATTTTAACTGATGCGGAGAGAGAAAAAATAATTTTTTATATTATAAATATATACTACCCATAATACATAATGTAAAAAATATATACTTAACCCATAAAATATTAGCTTATGCATTTATAGTATGTGTGAGCATGGTAGTTAAATTTCATCGAAAACCAATTCTCCAATAATTCCAAGCATTATTGAGCCTTTGTGTGGGTGGTTTATTTCGAAGCATATAAAAAAGCATACAACCGTACAAATGCATGTTTGGTGAAAGCTGATCAATTATAATTCAATGCCTAATCACGCGTTAAGAATTTATACGTGTACAAACGTACAAATGCACGTTAGTTAAAAGAGCTTAATGATATTAAAATATATATTTAGATAGAGCAACGTGATAGATATAACTTTTTTTTTTTTATAACCTCTTACGACCATATCTTGTCACCGTTGATTTCCGTCAATTAATGATTATCATTTATTGTGAATTAATAATTAATTAATAAGTTTAATTTGCTAAAATGATAACCGTTGATTGGCGGAAATCAACGGTGATAAGATATGGTTGTAAGAATTTGTAAACAAAAAAGGTTGTAACTATAACTTTTCCCAATTAGATGTAATATAAAAGTAGGGGAAGGTTATATTTATAAATTTTTTATTTATAAACTCTTATAAACTATATGATGTCTGACCGGTCATACTTCAATCAAGAGTATATAACCGGTCAGACTTAGTGTAATTTGTAAAAAATATTTGTAAATGAATCTTTCCTCTAAAAAGTAATATTAAAAATAAATTAAATTTGAATTTATCTATGTAATATTTTTTTATTTTTTTGGTAAGCAATTTATCTATGTAATATTTACAAACACGTTAGCACGTACAACACCTGTCAACTTGTATTTTTCAAGAGAGAATGTTGGTTTACGTTTGGGTTTAGAGTTAAATCTGTTTTATAGCTACCAAATTTGTCTTAATTATAACTTCAAGAAATCTTAATTGGAGAGGTTATGATACCATTTGTGGCTTGTGCATTACAGTCAAGTAAGGTGGTATATTAAAAAAAAAAAAAATTAGTTATTATTTTTAAAGGAGTTAGTCGTTTAAGATAAATTTAGTGGGTTTTATTAAAGAATTTAAGATAGAAATGAAACAAATAGTAATAGTGAGGCAAAAATAAAGTTTGCGATTAAATTAAGGAAATTATACTCTTACATGATATTCATCTCTCATGTTACACTCACATAAAAAGACGTCTTTTTTTAAAAATTGGCGGTCTCCATTTTATTTATCTCACAACATAAAATAAATTCTCTCATATTACATGAGAGAAGTAAAACCCTTAAATTAAAGGGATGAAAAGTATAAATCTGCCTTATATCAATTTTTAACTTGAGTAGGTACAATTGCCTCATTTTAAGAAAAAAATAGATAAAAGAGGATAGAGTTAAAAAAAAAATAAAAATGGGGTCCTACCTTTTTTGTGAAAATGAAAGAATATAAATTGTGTCATTCAAAACACTTTCTCTTGTTATAAACCGCGCCCGACAATTTTCATTCAAGAAAATGTTCACGTGATACATGCGCAATTTTCATCTGTTAATTATTGAACAACGTACCACCTATCTGTATAAATTGCCAAACAGCACTCCTGCAGATCAGAACCTTCACACCACCAATCAAACCCAAAGAGTGTAATCTTGGGTAGTTTTCTCTCCTCAGCAGATAACAACACAAGATTTATACCAAACCAGCTTAATATGTCTTCCTTTGTTGGAACTAGTTTCCTTCCTCTGTTTCATTCTCAGTATAAGTATTGCTACTTCCCAAGTATCTCAAACATCACCACCAAAGTTTCAGCTACAATCCCACAAAGGGTATGATATATTCTGGAATCAACAAAATAAAATAATAAAATAAAAAGGAAATAATTAACTATAGTGGAGTGAAGGATGGTAACATTTATTGTTATTTGATTCTCATTTTTCAGATAAACCGAGTGATAGCTGCTGCAGGAGACAATGCTGGTGAGGAGGAGGGCACAATGATGAAGAAAAGCTACGAAACAAATCAACAGTTGCGGAGATCTCTCAATTTCTCAGGAGAGAAACCATCCACCCCAGTTTTGGACACCATAAATTACCCAATCCACATGAAAAACCTATCCATTCAGGTAGGGACTAGCATAGCAGTAACTAGTGTTTTGTTTTTGCTCTTACAGATTTTATTCATGTTTTGTTTTTTTGTTTTTTTCTATTTTGATTTGTAATTGAGTACTTTGATTTTAATATTATAATCAGGAACTTGAGGCGCTAGCAGATGAACTCCGTGAAGAGATTGTTTATACAGTGTCAAAGACTGGTGGACATTTAAGTTCAAGCCTAGGTGTGGCTGAGTTAACTGTGGCACTTCACCATGTATTCAACACTCCTCAAGACAAGATCATTTGGGATGTTGGTCATCAGGTAATTATAATTACCAAATTGTTTTCCTTTAGTATTTTTACCATAAACCTTAATCTTTTTTATGTTTCTAACCTTAATTTTTGTGTGGATGTTGACACAGACCTATGCTCATAAGATTTTAACTGGAAGAAGGTCTAAAATGCACACAATTAGACAGACCGGTGGGCTTGCAGGATTTCCCAAGAGGGATGAGAGTGTTCATGATGCATTTGGAGTTGGTCATAGTTCCACTAGCATTTCAGCTGCCTTAGGTACACTATACATATATATATATATAGTTTTTCTTTTTTCTAATAATTAATGTCATCATTGATTCAAATTAATACACTTTTTTTTATCAACTTTCATGTCACTTTCAGGAATGGCAGTTGCAAGAGACTTGATTGGAAAGGACAACCATGTCATTTCAGTGATTGGTGACGGAGCCATGACGGCTGGACAAGCATACGAGGCAATGAACAACGCTGGTTTTATTGATACCAATCTTATTATCATCTTAAATGACAATGAACAAGTTTCTCTTCCAACCGCAACCGTTGATGGCCCGGTTCCACCGGTTGGTGCTCTTAGTAGAGCCCTGGCGAGACTGCAAACTAATTCTAAGTTCCATCAACTACGTGAAGCAGCAAAGGTAACAGTTCAATTTTGAACCTTGAACCCCATTTATAGGCCTTTCTTGGTTTCATCATGGATATAGACTATAAGCCACTATAATTTTATTTTACAAATTTGGTTTTGATCAAAAGTAATTTTATAATCAAATTATTCATGTTAGAATTTAGATAAATTTTTGAAAAGTGAGTAGATGTAATTCTACTAGAACTAAACTTTGGTGACAAATGAACAGGGCATAACGAAGCAAATTGGAAGCCAAGCACATGAATTTGCATCTAAATTGGATTCCTACATGAGAGGGATGCTAGGTGGTTCTGGTGCTTGTTTTTTTGAAGAGCTTGGGCTCTTTTATATTGGCCCCGTAGATGGCCATGATATGGAAGACCTTGTGCAGATCCTGAAAAATGTAAAGGCAATGCCAACACTGGGACCTGTTCTCATTCATGTTATCACTGAGAAAGGAAAAGGCTATCGTCCAGCTGAAGTTGCACCTGACAAGATGCACGGTAACTAACTACATTTACAAGCCTTTTTATTTTTTTACATTTTTCAAATCCGACGTTGTACTTAATTTTGTCCATGAAATATAATGCAATTGGCTTCATGGGTTCTGTTTTGTGTAGGTGTTGTGAAATTTGATCCTAAGTCAGGGAAGCAGTTGAAGTCCAAAACAAGCACGCGTTCTTACACACAGTACTTTGCACAGTCTTTGACTGCAGAGGCAGAAGCTGATGAGAAAATTGTCGCCATCCATGCTGCAATGGGAGGTGGTACTGGTCTTAACTTGTTCCAAAAGCGCTTTCCGGATAGATGTTTCGATGTTGGGATAGCAGAACAACATGCTGTAACCTTCGCTGCAGGCCTAGCTGCTGAAGGCCTTAAACCCTTCTGCGCAATTTACTCTTCCTTTCTACAAAGAGGTTATGATCAGGTCAGATTTTATTAAACTTTGGATAATTAATTATCCGTTTACAATAAACAACTATGGCCGGTCACTCTCACCTCTTATTGAAGTATGACCTGTCATACTTAGTATAGTTTGTAAGAGTTTATAAAAAAAAATTGTAAATATAACCTTACCCTTAATCCAAACTAGCATTTTTCATGCTGAAGATTATAATAAACAACTATCTTGCCTAAAAATCTAAACCATCAGTAATAATTGAATTGGTGATGACCATTTGATCACTAGTTCCAATAGCATGATAAAGAGTGAGTTCAATCTAAAAGCTTTTGAATTGGTTGCATTAATTAACAATACCCCTTATTAACTTTGGCTTTGTTATGTTGATTGTGGTATAGGTAGCACATGATGTGGACATTCAAAAGCTTCCAGTAAGATTTGCGTTAGACAGAGCTGGCCTAGTTGGTGCTGATGGTCCAACTCACTGCGGAGCCTTTGACACAACGTTCATGGCTTGTTTGCCAAACATGGTGGTTATGGCTCCTTCAGATGAAACTGAACTGATGCACATGATAGCCACAGCTGCAGCCATAGATGACAGGCCTAGTTGCTTTAGGTACCCAAGAGGGAATGGTATAGGCTCCATTCTTCCACCTAACAATAAAGGCACGCCACTTGAGGTGATTATTCAAACTCATCCTATAAAAAAAACCACTCCAGATAAACCCGACTAGTGAGTGTGGGGTGGAGGAAATTCTTGTACACAGTCTTATCCTTGCATAATTGCAAAGAGGCTATTTCCTGTATTCAAACCCATGACCTTTCAAACTTCACCAAAATTTTCCTGGATTTTTTTTTTTTTCCGAAGCTACATATATACATGTTTCTAATTGACACTTGAAATATAGGTCGGTAAAGGAAGGGTTATAAAGGAAGGAAGCAGGGTCGCTCTTGTTGGTTATGGAACAATGGTCCAAAGCTGTATGGCAGCTGCTGAGGTTCTTGAAGCTCATGGTATCTCAACAACCGTGGCTGATGCACGGTTTTGCAAGCCTCTAGATGGAGATTTGATGAGGCAACTGACTAGAGAGCATGAAATTCTTATCACAGTTGAAGAGGGATCTATTGGAGGATTTGGTTCTCATGTTTCTCATTTTCTAGCCTTGAATGGACTACTTGATGGTAATCTAAAGGTAAGACTTATTTCTGTTATGTTTCTTCAATTACTTTTTGTTCCTTCTTTGTATGTAGATGGATTGTCCATAGCATAGTAACCAATAGTTTCTTTGTTTGGTGCAGTGGCGAGCAATGACACTGCCTGACAGATACATCAACCATGGATCTCAGACAGATCAAATTGAAGTAGCAGGGCTCGGTTCGAACCATATTACAGCTACTGCTTTGTCATTAACGAATGTGCAATGGGACAGTCGTCTGCTTCTTAGCCTACGGATATAATTCTTAACACAAGTTATGCAAGCCCGTGATTCAATTTTAGGTGTCATTTTTTTAAAAAAAAAATAAGCATTTTAGGTGTCACCTTAGCACATGTAATTAAATATTATATCACCAAAAGTATAGCAATAATGTAATTTTAAAGCTTTGAAGGATAAGTGAGTAGCACCCACTGCTTCTTTAACCTTGATTGGAAGGAGTGGACCAGGTTTTGTTTATTGAATACAGCTACTGGATGGGAGGAGATTCCTTGGAATACATGCTTCTTAACCCCTTGTTGGCAACTATGGAACGCGAGGGATAACAGTGTTCATGAAGGGAATGAGGGACGCTGTTTGTCAAGCGGGGTATCCTGCGAGAAATTTGGCTGCAGAAATTAAGGATATAGTTGACGGTAAAATGAGTTCAAGGCTTTCGCTTTTAGCAACACCACTCTATATTAAATGGCATCCTCCTGACGTGGAATGGATTAAATTAAACACCGGTGGAGGGGCAAAGGGAAGTAGGGAACACCATGTGGTGCAGCGTGTGGAGGGCTTTGTAGAGGGTCAGATGGACAATGGCTTGGCGGATTTGCGTATAAAATGAGCATCACATCAGCTTTTACATCGAAGTTATAGGGTGTTTTGAAGGTACTGGAATACATATGGGAGAAAAGCTACAGGAAGATCGCAGTAGAGAGTGACTCTAATTCGGTGATCAAGTTGTTTACCAAGGATGGTAATGATGTTCGAGAGTCACACATTATAGCGAAGGAGTGGCAAATGTACAGCTTGTCCACACTTACAGGGAGGGGAATTATTGTGCAGATTGTAACTATATGCTGCTTCGCCATGAGCCAGAAACTATTAAGTACTTCCCTCACGTTCCTCATGGTCTATGTAGTTTATTTCCGGCAGATCTCTCGTCTGTGAGTAGGATCCGTTGTGTTAGATTGTTAGTGTCAGTTTTTCTTTGTTGTCTTGGGCTGTTTAGACCTTTGATTCACACACACAAAATAAAAAGTGAGAAGTTCAAAAAACCTCATGTGTTATTATTTCGAATCACTTATATATTTGTGCTTTCTTTTTAATCATTTAACCCCATGTGGTTTTTTTCATTCACACTTTTCTTTAACATGATTAGAAAATTAACTAAATATGCTTATTCTATCATTCTGAGGAGAAAAATAAAATAATAAAGAAAAAGAAAAATAAGACTAAATATTATGAAAACTTATAACTTTTAATAAAAGATTAAAATAAAAAATAGCAAAAAAAATCAAATGTGTTGTGTCTAAATAAGAAATAAATGTATAAAAAAATACAATAAAAACACAAAAATAAAAGAAAAAATAAGATCGAATATATTAAAAATCACAACAGTAACAAAAAAAAAAGACTAAAATTAAAAAAAAAATAGTCTAAATGAAAATAAAAATATCAAAGACAAAAAAATAGAAGAAAAAATTAAGATAAAAAAAAAAGAACAAAAAGAAATCACAGTTAATAATTTCTAATACATTTGCTTTTATTTTTTTCTATTTTTTGTCCTTGGTTTATTTATTATTTTATTTTTTTTGGTAAATAAAAGGCTAATGTCCAAAAAAACAAACAAAAAACTAGTCTACGACTAAAGCACGATCTTTCCCGACAGAAGAAAGATCAGCTAAATACAACAAATAAAGCCCAGTAGGAGGAGTCTTACATAAAACTTTATTAACTTCCTACTCAGCATCCAGAATGTAATTAACCATCCAGTCAGCGCAAGTGTTATCCTCTCTATAAATATGACTAAACTTAATTCTCTAATCTTTTTGTAACAATGCCCGTATATTCTTTTTGTTTAAATATATTTGATTTTTTTTATGGGTTTAATATTTGTCTTTTTAAAGGACATAGAGTATGTCATGTTAAGTGAGAAAAAGACATAAGCAATGAAAATCATGTAAGAGAAAATTAGTGTGTTTTTTAATTTGGATTTTAAATAAAAAATACTATATTATATCTTTCTCTCACTTAGAATGACACTACTATATCATTTAAAAGGATAAATGTAACACCACATTCTAGAACCGGTTTATTAACATCACATACGACATTAATCGCAGTTACAATCACCAGATTGAATTAAAACACAGATAAATTTTTTCCTTTTTATTTATAAATGTTTTTGTTTAAAATTCGTTCCGTAATTAAAACAATTCCCATAAGGTGATCATAACTAAAACTACATGTGGAATTATTATTGCAAGTCTTACTTAGACCAAACATTACTACTAGGGTGTGCCAAGTGGTCCCCTTAGACCACCAAAGCTTAAAACTCACTTTTATTGTTTTTAAACACTAAACATATATACTCTTTATTTATTTAAGAAATTCCTATACTCCTTTTATGGTATCAGAGCAGTTTCTTAGGGAAACATGTGGATTATTGTTATGTGTGCTTGGTGTTTAATGCTTTATAGTTGTTTTGGTACTTTTTATGATTATTGCATTTGTGATCACTGAGTATGAGCCTGATCAACTCATTTCTTTGTGTAACATGTGTAGTGTTATGACGAGGAACCGGAATAACGTCAAGCCATCAAATGCCAATGCCCAACCAGAACCTGTACTGGCTGCGTTAGTTAGGCCCCGAGGTGGTCATGGGGCAACAGGTGGACAACCTGATCCCGTGGCTGAAACTCTTGCAGCTGTGCAGAGAGAGTTGACTGTTAGTCGACAGGCCAATGAAAACTTGATGAAGACAAATGAGGACACGTGGAATGCTATGGCCGCGATGATGAACGAGCTGAGGACATTGAGGGGTGTTAGACCTGAGAACCGACAACCCTCTCCTCCTCATCACACTGTCACGCCTACTCCACCTCCTCTCCATGATGAGGATGGAGCAAGTATCAATGAGGGAGAAGCTAGTCACCATTCTGATAGTCATCACACGGGGGGTTCGTCAACCACGTGTGGAGCATGTCGATGAACATTTTTTAACAAGCACACAGAATATAAAAATTCATGACAACAAGTAAATATTAAATATTAGGTTAAATTATCTAACTTTTAGAATAAATATATATATTTTTTATTTAAATATTAAATAACACAAACCTCCTACGGCCTTGTTTCTTCTTTTAATGACGCTATGACCCAATGGACGCAGCAAAATGGCTCCAAGCTATGGAGAAAATCTTCAGGGTGATGAGATGCCCTGATGCATTGAAGCTGGTCTACTCTGTGTATATGCTGGAAGAGGAAGCTGAAGATTGGTGGACTAATACTGTGCAACCATTAGAAGCTGAAGGCCGGGAAATCACCTGGCGGTTGTTTGAGACGTTGTTCTTAGACAACTACTTCCCTAGATGTAACATCCCGAGCGCTGACGAGGGCGGGGAGTGATCTCCGGTGCGGAAGGGCATGGATAAGGAGCGGCTCTTGATAGGCTTCCAGCGGGGGGTTACATGCATGAATGAATCGAATCGACTCCCGAAAGAGAGAGATTCCAAAGACTGTGCAGACGTGAGACTGCACAGTTTGGGATAGCTTATAAGAATTAATTGATACTACCTATACTAACAAGATGCATCTTCTTTTCGGTAGCCCGGAACGGAAGAACTCCACAGTTAAGCGTGCTTGACTTGGAGCAATTCTAGGATGGGTGACCTCCTGGGAAGTCTTCCTGGAAAGTGTGCGAGTGAGGAAAAAGCACACTGAAAAATCTCGTGTTAGTATGTGGGGATAGTCATTGATTCTTGAAGCGGCCGGGCATTACAAGTGGCATCAAAGCAATGCCTCTCTTCCAGTACGGTGTGGTTCGAGGACGAACCAGGCGGAAGCTGGTGGGCATGTAACATCCCGAGCGCTGACGAGGACGGGGAGTGATCGCCTGTGCGGAAAGGCATGGACAAGGAGCGACTCCTGATAGGCTTCCAGCGGGGGGTTACATGCATGAATGAATCGAATCAACACCTGAAAGAGAGAGATTCCAAAGACTGTGCAGGCGTGAGACTGCACAGTTTGGGATAACTTATAAGAATTAATTGGTACTACCTATGCTAACAAGATGCATCTTCTTTTTGGTAGCCCGGAACGGAAGAACTCCACAGTGAAGCGTGCTTGACTTAGAGCAATTCTGGAATTACAATAAATATTTTTCCTTTTTTTATATCTCTATTTTATTCTCTCTCTTTTAGTAGATGGGTGTGGCATAAGGCTAAAAAACACTAAGGAGAAAATCACAATAAAACAGACCAAAAAGTAAAAAAAATAAATAGAAAAAAGATCAAACATTTCTAAATAAAAAAGAATAAAATAGATTTACCAAAAAAAAAAGAATAAAATAGATGAAGGACACGAAAGAAAAAAAAAACTAAATATTTTGGATACTCATGAGTGATTTCTTTTTATCCTATTTCTTTTTTATTTTATTTTTTATCTTAACTTTTTGTTTTAGTTTTTTTCAGGATATATATTTTTCTTTTAGACTACTTATTTTTTTAGTCTTTCTTGTTATTATTGTGATTTATAATATATTTGATCTTATTCTTTTTCTATTTTTCTGTTCTTATTCTATTATTATTTTTAGATTTATTTCGTTTTTTATTTTGGCACTTTTTTTTTCTTGTTTTTTTTCTTTCTTTTAGTCTTTTATTAAATGTTCTATGTTTTCATTACGTTGTTATTTTCTTCTTCTAAGAAAGGTAGAATAGGTATATTTTCTAACAGTGTTAAGGAGAGATGTGGATAAAAAAAATCACAGAAGATTAAGTGATTATAAAAAAAAAAGAATAAAGATATAAGTGATTCAAAACACTACCACATATAGATTTTTGAACTTTTCCCAAAAATTAATGTATTTATACAGTTTACTATAAAAAAACAGATGTATTTATATAATTATGGAAATTATAAGAAGTTCCATTAATTTAGATTCTGCTAATTACAATTTCCCCCCTTTCCCCGAAACGCTAATAATGCAGCTACTGCAACTGTGGCCTTCTTTGTTACACCACCCCTTTTTTTTTTTTTTTTTGAGGTAATCTAAAGGGCTAGAGCCCAAAAAAGAAATAAGAGAAACCTAAAAAATTCAAATGTTGCGAAATCTATTCACGGGGAAAGAAAAGAACAATGATAAACAAAACACTAGGACCTGAAGCAAGAACATGGAAAACTCTACACGACATTTTACTTAATTCACCAAAACAAATTAATGGTGGAGTCAGAAATTTTTTTGGAGAGCGAAATTGTAATATAAATTTTTTCAAGTTACAACTATTTATATGAAAAAAATAGAAATAGTGCTTATAACTAATGATTTATGTTGATTTTGAAGGGAGATGAACATTAGATATAGAAAAAAAAAAATTACAAATAATACTGGCTTATAAAAATTTATATAAATTTGAACGGCGAACGCACTCCTAGTTCCTCACTCACTTCTTTATAAAACTAGTCCTTTTATTCTCTGATAATAGTTATGGATTTTGATCATTTCATGTATAAAAGTGGTCATATGATCATAGTAATTGATCAAAATCATTCGTTTAAAAATTATATACTTTTCTTTCTCTTATTTCATCATTAATAAATTGGATAATTGGAATTTCAATCATAACAACGGGCTGAAATTTTGGAACGCTCCACCAAAGAACTATTACTTAATTTCTGCTAGCGTTGCGTTGCACCGTCTTGTCCACATGGCGGTCTAGTTTTCTCTTAATCCTGGGCCTGGCCTCAATTGGACCGAAAATAAAAAGCTGTGTGAACGAAGGATAGATAGAATTACTACGAGGCCTAGGTTTTCATTTGTAGCGTCTGTTTTTTTTTGTAAACCATTTGTAGCGTCTTATTAAATCATTAGCGACCATATGGTTTTGTAAATTTGGGATCACCAGAAAATTTTATATTAAAATCTTAAATTTCAAAGAATTATATAACCGGTTTGTTTTGTTTATGCAATTCTAATCTGTCAGATTTTTATGTGAAATGCTGCTATAATTAATTATTTATGAATAATTACATGATCCTTCATGAGCTTAGCGCTAATTACATTAATTTTTTTAAAAAAAAAATCACACACACCCTTCTTACTTTACATCATGATCAAGTTTTCCTAAAATTTTAAACTAGCTATTAGACGAAGGCACAGGCACGTGAATAATTTTTATGTTTTTTTGGATAATTTTTATGTTTATATTTCTAGCAGATGTTATACATAAAATCCTTATACCTATCGATGCTAGATTTATTTCTTTGGAATCTATAAATCATCTCAAATGACTTTTTACTAGCAACGTGTTGAGATATATAGTTCTACATTGGTTGTATGAGAATGTGGTCTTTATAAGACTTTGGGCACTTCCACCCCTAACTTTTGCGTGGTGTATCCAAGGTTTTTTACATGGTATCAGAGTCTCACCATCTCCCACTTTAAAGTGGAATTAAAAACAAAAAGCACAAAAGGTAAACCAAAAATTGGGCCCGTGCATAACCACGCTTCAAGCCCAAATGGCTCTTGTGTGAGGGGACGTGTTGAGATATATAGTCTCACATTAGTTGTATGAGCAACTAATGTGGTCTTTATAAGACTTTGGGCACTCACACCCTTTGAGCTAACTTTTGAAATGGTGTATCCCAAAATTCTTTATACTCCTACATAAGTTTTGTTATGTCACGACCACACAATCGGTGTTTAACCACGGGAATATAACTACAGTTATAAATTATATTTTCGGTTGATTTTCTCAAAAAAATTTATCTGTTAAAATTATATTTTTTAAAATTTTAAGTCGCGTCTCTCTTATGCTCGTCTCCTCTGCGCTCTTCGTTTCACATTATGTTGTGCTCTTGGTTGTGGTGGTTGCACTTAACATTTTTAATATTCTCTTGTGATGTTACCTCTAACATTTGTCAGATTCTAATTTGTGCTAGGGTTTCATTGAAGCTTCAACTCGCTCCTCGCTTTTTTAACGATTTGCTTCTCTGGAACCTCTTCCCCTAAGTCAGCGATTCAATTAGGTGATTTTCATGCTTTTTTGATACTCCTATTCATCGAGATCAGTGATTTTCATTTAGGTTATCAGAAGCTATTCGATTCAATTCCTGTACTAAAATTTTGAGATAGAGTGTTGGTTGCTTTGACAAGATTTAGATTCGATTTTATTTTCACATTATTTTAATTATGTGATTATGTTGGGGTTTGAATTTCCTTTGGGTCTTTGTTAGTTTGTTTTTTTGTCCGAAAGTAACAAAGGACATATGGTGATTTTCCTTCTTTCGAAACTGAAGTTGCTCGTGCAGTATTGCTTGTGAGGGCCATTTACTATTTGTAGTTGTAAACATATCTAGAAATGTTTTTTACAATACATTTTGCATTGAAACAAACAGGGTACTTTGTTTTTGTCTATGCATTTTTTTGTTCTAATTATTGAAATTCATGATTATGGAATTGTAATTCATTTCCTTGTCTGATATTATTTTAGGCGAGGAATATAAACGAAGCAATGAAGAGGCAATCTAGTGTCTACTTGTATGAAACGGCTTTTCCACTGAAGATGGACCTTGACCGCCAAATCCTTGGGTATTTTCTGCAGTGACTTTGATATAATAAACTATTTTGCAGTGACTTTCTCTTTTTTATATTGCGCTCTCTTCCTACTATATTCTGCAGTTCCCTAATGTCTTAGGGGACTTGAGGTGATATTTGTGTTGTACTTTCATTTTTGGTTATGATTTTTTCTGTAGAGAAATATTAAAAAGTGAAGATTCATATGATAAATCATATCAATTAATTTTCTGTGAAATGTGTGCTATTATATGTTGCATTTTTATCTAACTTTCCCTGAACTAGTAGCTCTCTCTAATGGTTGCAATGTCTTATAATAGGTGTACCCTTCCCATATTCCAGATCTTTCGTCAGATGGTCCATTGATTTTATCTGGAAGATACAAGGGGAATTTTCCCAAAGTTCTTAAGGTTAGAGGTACCTTGGCTGATTTCAGCAATTTTGTAATAGATATGAAGATAGAAGAGGCTAAGGGTGCACTACTAAGCATATTTACATTTCAAGTTTCTCTGTCTTTTAAATTTGTATCTACAATTTCTGAAGAGGTTCCAAATTCTGTTTGTGGGTGCTGGACACCTGTTTGGTACTCTGGCATCCTCTTTGAACTTTGAAGGATCTGTTATTCCATGAAGAATGGATTAATAGTTGTGTCACGTTTTACCATTGTTCTATTAAATTGGGATCCAGACAAATTAATCATATTTCCTTCTCTTCATCCCATCTTTATGTTTTTCTGCGTGTTAAAGAACCAAGGTTTATCGGCCTCCTATTTTTTTTTTCTTCCCCAAGTATGCATATGCCAAAAGTATTGGTTTGCTTCATGTTATTCTTGCAGTCATCTTCTTGTGACAAATTTGCACAAGTTTTATCATTCTGTTATATTTCCTTTATTATTTCTAGTTATTCTAAGCACTACTTTATCTTTAATAGGTTTCTGCAAGAGTAATTTTAAGGTTTGGTCATATTTTATCTAAAAAATAATTGGTAGTAATTTCTTGACATTGAAAAGTTATGTGATATTTTAGCATATCTTATTTATTTATTTTATACAGGTATGATTTGGTGATAAGCCATTTTAAAAGGATGGATGCATACAACAATTCTTGGAAGATAGATTTAAAAAATGTGTTATCATATTTTGTTTAGTTGAATAATGAAGTTAATATTTTGTATAGATGTCTAGTGACAATTACAAACTTATATTTGACGATTATTTCTTTTAAATGATGTAAGTGAAAAACTTGATTAGCTCCTTTTGTTGGTAAAGGAAACTCCTTCAGCTTATATGAAATGGGAAAAAAATATTAATTTTGAGAAATTGTGTAAAAAACATGATATACTCATATGAATAGAAAAAAAAAAGTATTGTGTTAAATTGTGTACTCTACTTTATTTGATTATCTCCCTTAATTTGGTTTTTGATTCTTGTATCAAATGCAATTTTTATTATTTGTTTTTTATATGATTGGGAAAATTTGTAATATTTTTTTTAAAAAAATTCCTTATAATTAGCCACGGTTATGTCTGTGGCAAAATAAATTTTTTCATCATTGGGATTCTAATCGTTTAGCCACGAATATAACGTGGGTAATATAACATAAACTGTGGCTAACTGAATGTTACCACAATCATTAAATCATACATACCGTGCTTAAAGTGCAAAAAAAATACGGGGTTAAAATAATCCAACGTCCATTTTAGCCACGGTTTTTTGAAATAGTAGATAACTCATCTAACCATGGTTTTTATCATATTTTGCCACGACTTTTGCCGTGGCTAAAGAACAATTTTGTTGTAGTGTGTGAATATATTCGTGCATAATCAATCCGTAAGGTTGACAGAATAAATGAATTCAGGTATTATGGAATAAATGAATGTAATATTTCAAATTTGGGATCCGTCTGCACACAGATGTTAAATTTCATTACTTGCGGGACTCGATTATTGTCTTGACTGTTTCCTTTATAGCGCCTAAATGTGTGTCGTATTCTTCACGCATCATTGAAGTTTATGATATGGTGTGGTTCATCAATGAAGTAGTTGATCACACTGTTATTGCTCATGCTTGTACAATGACGGTGCTTCATAATCAAGCTTCTGTCGTAGAAGCTCTACCTAGGAAATTGTTATGAGTGATGGAAAGATTTCATTGAACTCTAGCCCGAGAGATGGCCTTGAGGATAAACCGGTTGAATGAATCTCTAAAATGAAGTATTTCAGTCCGTGAGAAAAAATTTAATGGACATATTATTTTGAGTTTAAAATTTTTTAAGTTTACATATTATGAATGTAAGATAATTATTGTAAAGAACCAATACAACTCAAAAGCTTAAGCAGTTAGGTGATATTACATTAAGTGTTTTATACTTCTCGAACACGCCCTCTCACACGAGAATCCACTAGACTTGAAGGATGAATAATGCACAGACTTACCTACCTATGCTTAACAAATTTCATAGTACTTAATTAATTATTAATTAAATGAGGATAGTGAGGATCAAACCTGTGACACGGAAACTCTTAATACCATATAAAAAACCAATTCAACTGATCAAAAACTAATAATTTTATAATTCTCTAACAATTACCATAACACCGATGTTGGAAAAATTTTATAGTTTATTGGACAAACTATCACAATAGGCTGCCATTTAATATCCAAGTAATTGATTATTCTCAAAAAGTACCTTTTTTTCCAAAAAAATAAAATAAAATTAGCTTGAATATTGTATTGCTGCTTAGGAAGAAGTATACTCTACTTTTATATTATTGAGAATCGAAAATGATCAAATTATAAGGAGTTAAGTCTAACCACACACAGTCAGGGGCGGAGCCAGCAAAGTATTTTAGCCAGTGCCAACCATGGTTATATATAGGGGTGTAAATGGGCCAGGCCGGCCTACAGGGGCCTACGGCCTGGCCTACGTAAAGCCAAGCCTGGCCTGCCCCGGCCTTCGAAGTAATTAGGACAGGCAAAGGCTTGTAGATGAGCCTATTTAAAAATAAGGCCGTAGGCCAAATATATCAAGCCTGGCCTTTTGGCATGTAGGCCAGCCTATTTAAGTATTTAAATAAAAAAAATTAATATTATTTATATTTAAAAGAATACAAAACCTAATTTCTTTCTATGCGCAGCTTTTAGATCTCACGACTCAAGATTAGGAGAAGTCTCACCTTAGTCTCACCAAAACCCAAACGATCAAGATTTAGTCCCTCATCGCCGGTCACTCATCGCCAGTTTACCAGGTATTTTTTTTTTCTTTTGTTAACTTTTTAGATTTTGCGAAGGAGCTGTTATTTTGGATTTGCTACTGATTTAGCCTTGAAATTTAGATCAATTTTGATTCACATTCTCTTGGGTATTCTTATTTTTTCTTCCCAGGTGGGGGTTTTCCTTGCACTGCATTTTCCTTCTCTTTCATTTTAAAAAGTATTGATATTTGAACAAGTCTCTTGGTTCCACACCCTGTTACTTTACTGGTATTAATTCCTGATTCTTCTCGATGAAATGCTTTGGATACCATTTTCATTTTCATTTTATTTTTAAGTTTTGGGTGTTTTATTAGCTCTCTCTCACTCAGATGTCATCAATCTTTTTTTTTATTTTTGGTAACACTGCTTTATTTTGAGCTGTTAATAGTAATTTTGTTTTTCATTTTCTTTTCCTTATTCATATGCTCATAATTAAAATAAATATTAAATAACTCCTGTTACTGACCAGAACAAGATGCATATCATCTAAAGAAGAAAGGATCAATTTGAATAGTTAAAGTCTTGCCTCACTGCCTCTGCAGTGTAGGAGGTATCTGGACGAGATCCCAGTTTCATGAATTTCATGGTTGTCAGTTTCTTATCCTAATGTACACATTTGAATCGAAAGCTATGTTGAATTTTACTGCACTAAATTTCAACAACAAAAAAAGCGGTTCCTAAAATACAATTCAATAACCAAATTGCATTAAAATACAAAGTAGATGATGAAATAAAAGTTATACTTCCAAGACACAAAAGTTTAATATTCTGCAATAAAGAAAATCCAAAATCTGCTTTCTTAGGAAGATGTCTTACAAAAGACATTTTTCACTCTCTAAACAGTTTGATAAAATGTATAATTTGACAAAAGAATAGAAAAAATTGATGAAGACCAAATCATATATCTTTGATTTTCTCAAGCCAAATGAAGTGTATACAAAATACAATTTCAATAACCCTGCAACACAAGCATAAGCGATGCATATTTGTTAAATTCAAATTCAATTCAATAAAGACATTACTGCTGATGCATACAATCTAAAGGGAACATTGTATCACAAAACAGAAAGAAATGTGGGTCTGAGATTGTAATCATGTAAGCATTTTCTTTTCCTTATTCATATGCTCGTAATCAATGCCTTTGATATGTATATTATCCACCTGGGTGATATGCGTTCAAAGTCTTGTTTTTTTTCTCATATGAAGATGGATATGTAGCATTTGTAGCTGGGTATTGGTGATTAATTATTTATGTTAGTGTGTGTTCTTTCATTTATGTGAGCAAACCTGTCTTGTTTTTCAGCAGGTGTTTTGAGATAATACTGAGTACATTGGATCAATTTAGAGTTATGGACTCTACTCCAAGTGCAAGTGCAAGTGGTAATGCTATTGCTAGTGCACCAAGTGACCCCAATCAACTTGAAGTAAGAGATGAACATCGGGAAGAAGTAACAGATAGTGTTGCAGCGGCTGATAGTGCAAATTCAGTCGTAGAAAAGAAAAGGAAGAAAACATCAGTTGTTTGGAATGATTTTCATGAAGTTAAACTCCCCAATGGACAACAAAAAGCAGTTTGCAACTATTGCAAAGCTAAATTTGCTACAGGTGGGTTTGGAGCTAGCACTAGCCATTTGCGGAGGCATTCAGAAAGTTGCTTAAGAAGGAAAACAAACCAATCACGACTAAAGCAATCAACCATAGAGTTTCAGCCTACAGGTTCTACCTTGAACCCTTTCCTTGCATTAGGAGGTACGTATTCTAATGTGAAGATGAGAGAAATTATTGCTACTTCTATCATGGTACATGAGTATCCATTTAGCATTGTGGAGGACACAGTTTGGATGTGGGCTTTTAAGTTTGCAAATTCTGATTTTGAGACAGTTTCACGTCAAACAATAAAAAATGATTGCATGACATTGTATCAGGCAGAAAAGAAATGTCTCAAGGCTGAATTAATGAATGTGAATAGGATAAGTATAACCACTGATATGTGGAAATCTAATCACCAAGTAGCTGAATATATGGTCATTACTGGCCATTTTATTGATTCAGAATGGGAATTACAAAAAAGAGTGTTGAGTTTTGTCAAAGTGCCACCTCCAAGACGTGGGGTTGATGTTGCTGATGCAATATTTAAATGTTTGCAATCACAGCGGATTGAAAATAAGGTATTTTCTGTGTCTGTTGATAATGCTGCATATAATGATGTTTGCGTAAGAAATATTAAGAGCACATTGTCAAGAAGCAGTAATTTAGTCCTTAATGGAAACATATTTCATGTACGATGTTGCGCACATATTCTGAATTTATTAGTGCAACATGGCCTTAGTTATATCAAAGGTATAATTGAGAATGTTCGTGAAAGTGTTAAATATGTCAATCATTCTGATTTGAGGTTGAAGACTTTCTGTGATATTGTTAAGCAGATGGGGGTAAAAGAAAGAAAGTTAGTTATTGATTGTCCCACTAGATGGAACTCAACATTTGAAATGCTTTCTACTGCTTTGATATTCAAAGATGTATTTCCAGAATACAAGGAAAGGGAACCATATTATAATTACTTGCCATCTGCAGAGGAATGGAGCAAGGTTGATAAGGTTTGTAATCTTTTGGAAGTCTTTAGTCATGTTACTAATGTCATATCAGGTAGTGACTATCCCACATCCAGTTTATATCTCCCTGAAGTTTATAGGGTTAAAGAAGTAATTGATCTTGCAATTGAAGATAATGATGATTTTATGAGAGAAATGGCAAGGCCAATGAAAGTGAAATTTGACAAGTATCGGGGGGAATGCAATTTGCTGATGGCCATTGCTAGTGTTCTAGACCCAAGGTGTAAATTGCATGTGGTAAATATTTGCTTCCCAATTATATACAAATCAGAAGTTGAGGCAACGGAAAATGTTGAAAAAGTGAAGGCAGCTTTAGAAGATTTGTACAATGAGTATTGTGCTATAAGTTTGCAAGAGTCAGTCCCAAATAGTGAGCTACAAACTAATGTGAACCAATCATCCCTCTCTTCCACTCTCCCACCTCGAGCTCCTATATCAGGATTTTCTAAAATCATGAGCATTGTGCGCGAAAAGGAAACTGTTGCCCCAGTAAAATCAGAGTTAAAAAGTTATCTTGAAGAAGGGGTTTACATATGTGATGAAAAATTTCAGATTTCCTTTAGTGCCTTGGAATGGTGGAAGACAAACAGCTTGAAATATAGAATTTTATCAAAGATGGCAAGAGATATACTAGCTGCTCCAATTTCTACGGTAGCATTTGAGTCCACATTTAGTGCTGGTGGAAGAGTAATTGATGCTTATCGTGCTAGTTTAAACGAAGAGACTGTCGAAGCATTAATTTGTGGTGGAGATTGGCTACGAAATAAATATGATTTGAAGAAAAAAATAAAAGGTATAAATCGCTTCTTTAACAACACATTTGAAAATGTTTATATATTGCAATTTTCATAATGTAAACATAATGAAATGCATAACTAATTTGATTTTCTGATTTTCTACTTGCAGGTTCGAAAAGATAGTGAGAATAATCAAGCTGGTTACTTTTTATGGGTGAGATGCCTATTTAATTATTAATATCTACAATGCAGTACCAATATTGATTTTTATATTTAATTACTTTCTGCTTTTCGGATTAGTTGGATCAAAATTTAAGTGATTTCTGTTTGGCAGCATTCTCCCTCTTAAAGTGAAACTTTTTGCTGCTTCTTCTACATGACGATCCATGCTACAGCAAACACATACCCTACTGTTGCTGTAACTTTTTA
Source organism: Gastrolobium villosum (assembly GCA_032173675.1). Lineage (NCBI taxonomy): Eukaryota > Viridiplantae > Streptophyta > Magnoliopsida > Fabales > Fabaceae > Gastrolobium > Gastrolobium villosum. The sequence goes on from JAVKPL010003869.1 coordinate 91,829, forward strand.
GTGTCCTCTTATAGTCTCTGAACACTATATGTTGCTGTAACTTTTTAGTGTCCATGAACTTATGCTGCCCACGAGATGTTAATAATTGAACGATGATCTTGGCTGAATGTTTCATTTATTTTATGCCACATGAAATCTTTAATAGTCCTAAAAAAATGAACGATGATCTACAGCATTCTCCCTCTTTGTTGTTGTTAAAAAATCTGTTGTAGAATTTTTATAACATGTGTTCTTGTTAAAAAAATTGTTGTAAAATTTTTATAATTTGGACCTATGCTGGAAATATTATTTAATGAATGAGATACTTTTATTTATTTATTTAATTTGCAATATGGTAGGCCTAAAAGGCCTCATAGGCCATGTAGGCTTTTTATTTTTAAATAATAGGGCAGGCTTAGCCTTTAAATTAAGCCTATGATAGGCTCATAGGCCAGATAGGCCAAACAATTTCGTATGTAGGCCTAGGCCAAGAAGGCCAAAGCCTGCCCTGCCCTGGCCTATTTACACCCCTAGTTATATAGCTACGTCCAAAATGTGGTTAATTTTCAAAAAATTTGAAACATGATTTGTTATGTTTATTTAACTATGCTTGAAACGTGGCTAAATTAGCCAGTGCGGATCCAAAAAAATTTATTTATAATTGCACACTTACTGGCGGGGATTGCGCTACACGCGGAAATTTTTTAAATTTTTTTAAAATGCATTAAAAAATAAAAGAATATAAACAATAAGCAAAAAGAAAACAATTCACATATATCAAGCTTTGCTATTGCAGGCATATCTCATTTTTTTATTACTATTTCAAGTTAGAGTAAAGTACATTTTGGGTCCTCAACAAATATCACAGGGACCAATTTAATCCCTTAAAAAAAACCGACTCGTGGTCCCTTTGAAATTCAAAATAGAGTTATGTTATTCTTTTTGAGAGACTAACGTGAGTCTTATTTGAATTTCAAGAGGGATCACGATTTCGACTAACTGTGCCTACTTTGAATTTGAAAGGGAGCACAAGTTGACTTTTTTTTCTAAGGGATTAAAATGGGTCCCATGACTTTTGTTGAGAATCCAAAAATACTTTACTTTTCAAACTATTTCAAACGAAAGAATTTTTGTGTGTCTGCACTAGCAAACATAGGCAACCATGTAGGTCCGCCAATGCACACAATTGAATTTGATCTAAATTGGTGATTTGCTAAGTTGATGAGACGGAATCACCTGCTTTACTGTGAGGGATGGTATCAATGAGATGGTAACTCCAATGCCATTGAAGTATTCATTGACTAAAACTGGAAGGAGTAGGTATCTACAAAGCACTCTAACACTCAAGTTAGGGTTTAAATGATGAACTTAAATACATTAGAAGAAGAAGATTATCATATTTGGGATTTGAGCCTCTTTTTTATAATTGCGACATGACTTGCTTGTTGCCTTATTATTCTACCTTAATTAGCATGGTGGCATAATTAACATGTTTCTTATTGATTATTTTAGTGGCTTTGTTAGTCGATCTTGTTTATGGGATGCCTGGTGGTAAGTTATGATGTTTCCGCCTGGTTGAAATCTAGTATCTTCATGTCCTTCCTTTAGCTATCGACTATTATGGAGGCCTATGAGTCATGTGATGCCGGAAGCTTAGCTGTACACTTCCAATATTATGTGCATGCATTATAGATGTGTTTCTTTATTAACTAGGTCTTTATATATCTGAGTTGTTATTGGACTGGATCTTATAAGCTATTTAGTTTGGGTTCATTAGATATCCAAGTAACTGAATATAAAGTTTTGTCATATCATTTCTTATAATTATGTACTCCAACTTTCAAGGAGTAAATGATTATAATATTATATCTTTTTTTTTCTCTCTCTATGTAAGCCGACAAGTTTATGAAGAGAGAAAAAAATAATAACATTAATATTATAAATATGTACTTCGTAGAATATATAGTTATAAATGGGTGACAAGACAAAAAATCTTATATCCAATCACATGACAAACAATAAAACCATTTAGTTTAGGTCCAGATTGGTATATCTTAATCAATTGACACTTTTATTATTAAATTAATAATAGTTTAGTAAGTGAACTTATTCACACATTTCGTATATGAAATATGGTTAAACCCTAATGAATTTAGAATATTGTCCATGTCTCTAATACGTACGTTGGAGAGCAGAGTCAATGTAGTTAGCTGTTACGTGAAAGGCAATTGTTAAGTGAAAGAAGAAGTCACGTGGAGGATAGACTTAGGCAGTTAAAGAAAAGATTAGGAGATTGATGTTAGTTACCAGAGATCGGTGTTTATTTAGAAAGCTGCACATAATGTTAGTGTGGGTATAATAGTAAAACTGATGTTATATAAGTAAAGTCTTGTAAGGATTGGTACACGTGGGGACACGTTTTAATATTAAATTATATTTTAAATTTATATAGATATTTATATTTCATTAAAATATTTAATAATTTAACAAAAAAATGAAATTAAATTAATCTCTCTCATCAAAACGTTATAAATTCTCTCTCTTTAATAAAAAAAATAAAAACTGGGATAAGTTAGTAATAAAAAATTATGGTAGAGAGATCAAATCATATTTCAGAGAGATCATTTTTATTTTATTCGTTATTTCTCTACTTCTGTAAGTAAGGATTTCTGATCCTTAACATTAGCCTGTTAGGAAGAGCAAGGTCTGTTTATATAATAGATTATTATAATTTTTACAAAAAAAAAAATTGATATGATAATGTTAAGCTTTCTCGTAATATATTCAATAATTTTTTTAAAAAAAATTAAAAAAATTAAAAAATAATTAAACTTCGGGCTTTGGTTTGGTCATGGGCAGCAACAAATTTGGTTTCCTGCAACAAAAAAATGACAAGATAAATAATAATAAACATTTGGAAGAGACACCGTTTTCGATAAAAAAAAATAATTTGTCGGTTGTGTTTCATTACAAGATTTCCTGTGACATTATTGTTATTTATCCCTTAAACTTATCACATGATCAAATAAAACCTGACAAAATTACTTATATCAGGTTATATAACAAAATTCTTATTATATGTCTTATTTTATCATCTATAATTTAACATGACCAGAAAAAATTTCCTACACTCATAACATTTTGTGGGGCCTGCAGCAAAAAAAATATAAAAATCTCCGGCACACAAAACACATTTTAGAAAAATACAAACTCTCATATGTTTCCTACATGTTGGCCTATATCATATTATTTATTTTAAATAAAATAAATAATGTTATTATTTTGATAATAATAATAAAATAATATTATTTAATTATTTTTTTAATTGTTGAATGTTTAATAATTTTATTATATCTTTTCAAAATCATTAATTTTATTCGTTATTAATTTGGGGCGGGCTAATAGGTTAGATCAAACCCAATATTTTTTACACCTGATGTATTTAAGCCAAAGTCTAATCTAACCTAGCCTATTTACACCATTACGCTCCCCTATCCCAATCACAATTACCTGTATCTTTTTATCCTTGTCGGTGTGGGAATATATATTCAAGTTTGAAATACATTTTCTTTTACTAGAAAATACATCACTAACAAAATATGTTGTAAATTTAATGAGGTGTTAAAAAAAAAAAAAAACTTGTTGGAATGGAATTGTCCTTGATTAAAATTTAAAGCGCGTTCACGGTAAAATAATTAAAACGTTAAGCACATGTGATTATTTTTTTTTATTTTTTTGGATAATCTCAAGTATCCTCCTATCATAACCAAAGATTAATCTCCATCTAATATTGTAACTCTTTCTGAGCGTTTCTCTCAATTCATAGGGCTCCAATACCCTTGAGATTACTAATATATATATATATATATATATATATATATATATATATATATATATATATATCATTTGTGAAATTGTGATTGACGTTTTAATCACAGATGATTATTAATTGTGAAGCAATGCCGAAAGGCATGCAACATGCCCTTTGGGGTAGGGAAGAGCAAGCTTTTATGAAATCAAGACGGTCACAAGAAGACGAACGCAGCCTTTCGGAGTCTCACGTTTCAACCACTATCACCCCGCAATCGTGATGCGTTACCCGCGTCGCTGCCACCCTTTGTCTTTGTCGTTGTGTGCGCATTTTCTTTTTTTCACCCTACGAGTCACGACCGCCCAAGAAAGTGACCCAAAGTTATGCCACCATTATTGTTTTCAACTCCTATTTTATGATCCTTTAACTTAGAAGTGAATAGATTAATATATCATGAGCAAATGTTCATAAGTCAGAACCGACTTCCAAATAAAATAATTTATCATGTTAATTGATTTGTTAGAGCTGGTCATGAGGTCATCATCACACACATATACAATAACAGTATATATGGCTCCCTTTCTTTATATGCAAAAAAAGTTATTTTATGTTACCCAATATAATTAAGGGAAAGAATATATTTACCACCAAAAAAGTTTACAACCTTTACAACCAACCTAATTACCATTGATTTCTGTCAATGTAATGGTCCTAATTTATTGAAAATTAATAATTAATAAATGTGATCCTATAAATTATGACAGTTAGATGGACAGAAACCAACGGTGATTAAGTTGTTGTAAAGGTTGTAAACTTTTTTATGTTAAATATATCCTGTCCCTATAACTAATATTGAAATTATTTTTTTTTCTTTCTCCACGTCACTCAACAACTTTTGAAGAGTAAGAACAAAAAAATCTTATAGATTTTAAAAGAAAATCCATTAAAATCGTTAAGATAAAAAAAATTGAGATAAAAAATCTTATAAATTTTAAAAAACTATTTAGAATTGGAAAGACTTTAAAGACTTTTTCTAAAATCAAGATTTCATAAGATTGGATTTTAAAGGACTTTACTAGAATTTATAAGATTTGAAAGGACAATAAGGATTTATAATATTTTAAAAAACCATATAAAATTTTGACAAACATTCAAAATTACAAGAGTCAATAAAAAAAGGGAATGTTATACTTGCAACCTATTTTTGGTTACAACATTTTATAATATATCTTAACCGTTGATTTTCGTCAATCAATGATTATCATTCATTGCAAATTAAATATTAATTAATGAATTTAATTTGTAAAAATAATAACCGTTAATATTAATTGACGGAAATCAACAGTTAAGATATGATTGTAAAAGGTTGTAAGTATAGTCTTCCACATAAAAATAATAACAAAGAAATACAATGAAATTAATAAAAAAAATTTAAAACCTAATATAATTTTCTCAATCAGTAAAACAATATAATTTTTAACAAACATTCTAAATTACTAAGCAACAGTTTTTCACATATCTAAAATTATATTAGTCCTTCATGCATTAGCATTTTCTTGTTCCTCTTGGGTTTGACCAATGGGTTAAAAATTATCTTCTTCATTTGGCATCGAAACTATGCATATATGATTATAGGACCCAATTTTTTTTAATTATTAAAATAATTCTAAATTTGCATATAAAACCTAAAATTCATGATAAAATTTCGTTTGAGATTTTTTGCAATTGATCTTGAAAATCTTGAGATTTTTATTCTACGTGATGAGAGTTTTCTAATCATATATCATATGCATATTTTCATTTAATATTCTAAGAAAATTATAATCTGAATTTTTAGGTTTTATTACATAAAAATTTAGAAAATTTCTCAAATTTTTTTCAATCGATACATTGAAACCTTTTGCTTTGAGGCTTTTGAAAAATAAGCTTTTATTTATCTATTGACACAAAAAATGTTTGAAATCGTTTCTTATAGTGAAGGAATTTCATTCATAAATGTATTATTACGAAATATAGGGTTCATATTATGAAAGTTTCAATTTTTCTTTAAATTGATATTGTTTCATTTATGTAAAACGAAAACTGGTTTGAGGATTTTAGTTTCCCTGTTATTTCTCCACTTTTTTATGTTATTTTTTATACAAAAATCACACATTTTTGTGCCAAGAAAAAATGCGACCCATTGCTTGAAAATTCACTTTTTAAACTTTCAAAATTTCTAAGAAATGACTCAAGAATATGTTATTTTTGAGATAGATTATATTAAAATCTCGTTGGTTTGTTTATGAGGTTTTTTGTGATAAAAATCGCTCAGATATTTTATGTTTGAGTTTTGACGAAGCTCCCGTGGTGGAACGTGATTTCGAGTGGGTCAACTTGCCAAAGGAAGAAGAAAACACTGCAATAGAGAAATCTCAAGAAATCCTTGGGGTTAGGATGAGATTGTGAGAGAGACATTCTGTTTATATTTTGTACTAAAAAGTCTCACGAAATCCACAGCAATAGAAAATCCATTAAAACCATTAGATTTTTGAATACCACGAAATTGTTTTTCCATTGTTAAAATCTTGATTTAATACCAACAGATTTAGACGGACTCTAAAATAATCTTCTTCGTTTTTTTTTGGAAATCTCTAAAATAATCTTTTAAAATCATAATCGAATAGCACGTGATTTTTATTCAATCTATTTTTTTTTTCAAAAATAATTCTTTAAAATTCCAATCCAATACACCTCCTTAGTCCTTAATCTTTCACTCTAGTTTTCTTTTTCAATTTTGCACAATAAATTTGTCATAGGCAGGTTGAAATTTTCCATCCATCTTCATAAATAATGGATTAATATGGTGGGTTGACCATTTTGGATAGGATGGATTGCCCCCTTTACCATCCCTAACTAACATTTAAGCACTATTTTTAATTTGAATTCACTGTCACTGATTAAGGAAGTATGACAGAAAACAATGTCGATATCTAGAATAGATTTGGTTGGCGTTTATGCCAAACTGCCAATAGGGGCAGATCGATTGCAAAATGTAGATTGACGAATGTACCCTTGCAATTTGCAAACGAGAGAATCTTCAATTCTATGTCGTATTTAAAAACGAAAAACAGTTATTATAAAAAAAAATGGCTAAAATACAAGTTATCCGCATGAATTTTTACCATGTTTCAAATTATCCCAATCTACTTTTAATTGTTTCAATTAATTTCCTATACTCTATAATTGTTTCACATCCTCACATGTCATAAGCATCAAATCTAAAAATTTCTTCTCTCTTTACTTCTACGTTCTCCAATCTTTTATTACGATTTTCTTTGGATCTTTTCCCAATAGTTTGGAATGATTTCGACCTGATTGTGGGATGAATTTGATATGCAATTGGATGTTGCACATTCAGCAACGATGAGAAGCCCTCCTTCCGTTGTTACGACTTCAACATCTGTAGGTCATGTAGTTGATTTCATTTTGGAGAAACGGTATGGTTATCATTGTAAATTACAACAACTCATATGCTACTTCATACAGCTCTAGAGCAGTTGGAGTTTTTACATTTGAACAATTGAATAGTTATCACACCTGTATCTGAATTAAGAGAAGAATTTTAGTGATCTTGGACTACCTTGATTCAGTGGTCCAAACCAATCAGGATGAGATAAATATTGAAGAGAGAGGAGAGAAAAAAATAAAATATAAATTTTTGTACAAATGTCACTCACTAAATGGAAGGACCACATGGGACCTGGAACACTAAATTTTTTTTCCCTGAATTAAAAGGGACAGATCTTTCAGTCTACAGAAGATAATATAACATGTTTAGCCATACCAATATCTCAAAAAAAAAAATAGTTATGTAACAAAATGCATATTTTAAAAAATATAAGTTGTTTTTTCTTACTAGGTTGAAAATGAGTTTTTCTTACGATACTGCATATAAACTGGAATTGTCCCTTAATGTTTTGCGCTCCGTGGCTGCATATGATTTATGATAAGGAGTTTTTTTTAGATACTAAAACGATTCATGTATGCAGTTATCTCAGGTTAAATGCATTCTTGAATGGGCAGTTGAATGCTGAATCCAAATCATCCCAAACTATTGAGAAAAGATCCAAAGAAAATTGTAATAAAAGATGAGAGAACATAGAAGCAAAGAGAGAAGAAATTTTTGAGATTTGGAACCTAGGGCATGTGAGGAGGTTTAACAAATTTGTAAAAATTTTAAGATTTGAAACAATTATAAAGTATAGGGGTTTAATTGAAACAATTAAAAGTACAACGGGGTAATTTGAAACATTGTCAAAGTTAAGGGGGTAACTAATATTTTAGCCTAGAAAAAAAATGACTTTAATAACCAAGTTGGGCTGACATGACTTCAAAAGTCTGAGATGCAACAAGAGAGAAGCTCTCTCATACTATAGAGACAATCATGTGTGGGGCCCATCCACTTGTAGAAAAAGAAAAATAAATAAAAAAGTAACACGGAAATCGATGTATGTATAGGAGAGAAAAATACTTTCTTACAACATAAGAATATATTTTTCCTTTCATTAATGACTCATAGGGGAGATAATATATTGAAAATGGATTTAGATATTCTCACGTGAAAAAATAATTATGTGATCATATTTTTTATCATAATTACTCATTGATAATGAGTTAAAAAAGAGAAAAATATATAATTTTTAAATGAGTAATTATAATCAAATAAGATAGTCGATGGTGTGTTTGGTAGAAAGGTTAATTTTAGGGGGCGTTTGTTATCAGGATTTTTTTATCAACTCCCGGAAAAACATGCTAAGGAAAGCTAGAAACCCATGTTTGGTTGCCAAAAAATTAAAGGTTTCTCAGGTAATTTTGTTTCCCGAATTTTGCAATTTTGTGCAAAGTTATGTACGGATACCATCTTGAAAATATCAGAGATAAGTTGGAATTTTTGCAAGCCCGGCGAAGTTAAAAAAAAAAAAAAATGATTAGGAAGACCAAATTAACCTTGTTTTTGTATTATCCGTGAAGTACCGTATCAGTTTCTTCTCTCTCTAACTAACATTGTTATAATTTTTGAAGGATGAAGTGTGTGTCATTTTAAAGGATGTAAAATTGTGTCATTTTAAGAGAGAGAAAGAGATACATAAAGGAGGAGAGAGAGTTGACAAAAAAAATAAAGGTGTGGGTCCCATTTTTGTGTGAGAGTGAAAGGATATAAGTTGTGTCATTTAAAAGGATAAATATTTTTCCCATTTTTGAATGAAAAAGTAAGAGGTGAGATTATTTTTGTAAAATAACCTCACATTTTCACTAATATTTCTCACTCAACCAAACACACACTCAGTAAAATTAACCAAATATTCCCAGAAAAATATGAATCTACCAAATAACTTTTTACTAATATTTCAATAAAAATATATTTCTCATTATATTTCTGAAATTTATAATTCCCGAATAAAAAGAATTTCTTTTATAGCAAAGACTCCCTCGGATGTATAAGAAAGTGAGCATGTATATTCTAGAACGGTAATGTGTGAATATAACTCGAAGAGGTACAAAATTCATATGGTATAGTGGGTGTCATAATCATTGCACAGAACTGTAGAAGGCACTCCAAGGAAAGTCAAACGAAATGATCTGTTTGTGGGGACCGCTCATTTGGTTTGCCTTTGGAAAACAAACAATAATGGAAGGGTTCATTATTAGTTGTGTTATTTTAATAATTTACATATATGACTGATCGTATTTGTGTAATTTTAAAAAATAGTTTTTTTTCATTTTAAACGTCAATGATATGATTGGAGCGAGAGAAAGTTTTTAACTTTACATAAAATATGACCGGTCATATTTTATGTAAAATACCTAAAATTCCGTTATTCAAAAAGATACTTTTTTTTTTCCCATAATGGAACATAACATAACTTTAAGGGTTAATTATATTTTTTATTTTGCTATCGATTATCGAGCTAATTTAATCCGAATTGATATGATTACAAGAACGAGCAAATTTTCTATATTAAGTTTTTTAACATAAATATTTTACTCTTCTGAAAAAAATAAACTTTTCTTTTATTCCTTTTATAGGAAGAGCCTTCAATTGCTTGAGAACCTTCTAGAATAAATTTGCCGCATATTTTTTTGGCCTTTTTAAATTGTTGGTAAAAATAAAATTATAACCCTCAAGGGTAGTTCAATTGGTAATTGAACTTCCAAGGATTTGCTTGGGTCAGGAATTCGAACTCTATCTCACGTAAATTCTTGGAAAATCTTTGGGGGCAAAGGACGTGCATCTGTCCTCGAAGGGGATTAGTGAGGAGGTTGAATGGGGATACCATCCAAATTATACAAAAAAAATTATGAATTATATAAATTACTAAATGAAAAATGAGTTTATAGATAAAGATTGTGGAAGAGAAATATTATCTAATGGAAATTGTATTTTTTGGCTAAGAGTACGCCGTGTGCCTGGAGATTAAATTTAGTGCACCCGGTGCATATGGGATTGGGTGGGGTGAAGGAGAGAGAGTGAAAGAGAAATTAAGGAGACAGAAGAGAGAAAAGAAAAAAAGAAACGAAAAAATACACGTGTCACTCCGTGAATGGAAGGACCATGAAAAGACGGGAGCGTATTAAAATTTTCCGTGTGCGTGGAGTGTTTAATTTCAAAGTTACCGGGGATAACCGCAATTATCCTTTAGCCGAGGGAATTAGGGCTAAAATTTTGAAATTAGATAGTTTTTTTTTTTTGGTGAAAATTTTTTAACAGTTTTAATTAGTGCGTGTATATTAAATTTATAAATCTAAGTCTAAATTTACAGAGTTAAAAATACACCACTTCCAATTTCAAACTTAAACATTAATGATTAAAATTTTACGTAGACAAGGTAAAAGTTAAAATGTAATATTATATATTTATTCATAGCATTCAGATATTTTTATCAGTTATCTTAAATCCATTTTTTGTATTCTACTAGTACGCAAATAATATGAATTTCAACTATGTTCAAATTTATATTTATGTCTTAGTTTTTTCAGGTGTCACAATCACAAACATAAAAAATAAAATTATTTATTGATTTCTGTTATGCTATAATTAGAGCCGGGATTTAATATTATGTTGTAATTCTAATTCTATTTTCCAAACAAAATCTAAAAAATTTCGAACTCCCAGAATGCATGTAGAGAAAAAAAGACACAACTATTCCGCATGATTAAAAAGTACTTCTTTCACCAAAAAAGAAAAAAAAAAGTACTTCAATACCTTCTAAAAAAATTATTTTATTCTCTAATTTGAGATGTATAATTATATTTTTGAACAAGGAACTGATGGTATAACTTATTACTTTTTCTATAACTTTTTGAAGGCCTTAATTAAGTAATTAATTAATTGTTTTTTTTTTGTTACAGATTTTTAAATAGTTAATTATACACTTGTAAGTTACCAATATATGACATTGAGTCATGAATAAATAGTAACAATTATACAAATTTTTAATTATACACAAGTAAGTAATTAATTGTTTTTAAATAGTAATAATTATACACTTAAAAGTTGAAACTACTGTCTATAGAAACGATATAAAATGTTGGAATGGGTCTCTCAAGCTAAAGCGGTTCACAAAATCGTCAAGTCGAGCTTGCGGTTTGGCACATCGAGATCGGTCTAAAGTCATCATGTTGACCAACATGTAGATATAAAAAATTTAAAATAGAGAGCGAAGAGCAAACATATAAAAAATTAATTAACATGGAAAACCTTTACTTATACAGAGGAAATAAAAATCCCGGGATCTAGTCTAAAAAATATTTCACAATAAAATAATAAGATTACAAAGATTTAAACTTTCTTAGTCACACTAAAGCACTGGTAGAGCCAGCCAAAGTCTTTAGCCATGGTCAGAAAATTTTCACTTGTGCCGGACATTAAGTTATATCCCTTTAGTCTAGCTACAATTATTAAGTACAAAATGTTGCTAATTTTTGAAAATTAGCCGGGATATTGGCATGGCACTGGCTGGAGCCAACGTGGCTCTGCCATTGCACCAGAAATATGCTTAAATTTTATCAACAATGATAATTACAAAGTTTTTCTTTAAAGAGGTCTCACCCTCAAACTTCTTTTTAGAGAATTCTCTTAAAATTGGTGTCTATCATTAGCTAACCCTTCCATAGGGTTTTTTTTTTGTATCTTTATTTAGGTAGAGTAAGACCCTTAGTAAACTGTCACACACGTTTGGCAGAGGAAAAAAAATTGTGCCTGAGAATCATAATTATTATAAATATATTGGAAAAATGATTTTTTTCCGAATGTGACCAAAAAGATATGTAGTAAGCCAAAATATTATCGGATATATTGATTCTAGTTTACTGATTATATATTTGGTAGATAATTAAATATTGGGAAAATATTTTCTCCTGAGAAACTTTTTTTCCTTTATAAGGAGAAAATATTTTCCCTTAAATATTACTAAGAATATGGGTGGTTTTACAAAACTAACCTTTTTGTCCGTTAGTTATATATTTTTTTTTTGGAAATATGTCTGTTAGTTATACTGTTCCCATTGTAACTTAACAAACAAAAACAATGATCCAACAAAAATTCACATTTTCATTCCTACTAAGTAGGGGTGAAACTAGGTCAGCCGGCCTACGACTTGGCCTATGACAGGTCAGATCTGACCTATTATATTTTGTAAAATAAGTTGGGTTTGAGCCTTGAAAAGACTTGTTTAATAAAAAGGTCGTAGGCCCACTTTGACAAGGTCTGACCTATAAGAGTACAGGCCGACCTATATTATATTATTTATTTCAAATAAAATAAGATATAATAAGTATGTCTTGAAGAAAAAGCAAAAGATATAAATTTAACCAATTATAATTGTTTATAACTTAATTATATTCGATTATATTTTAATAGAAATCTGACTTTATTTCTTATGTAGGAGGAACCAACTTCTCTACATGTTAGTTGTGTATATGAATATATTAAAAAAAATTTGTGAGAGGTTATACTTACTACAAGCATCATGATGTGTTTATTGAATTTATGTAATTATTTTAATTTACATAGTATGGATTCGTTTATTGGATCTGATGAAATAATGTTATTTAGTTTGAGTATTTTGCTTTTGAAAATGACTTAAATGCAGATTGTATGAGTTTTGTTGTGATTCATGATTTTGTTTGGACATTGAAATTATGATTTTTGGTTTAGCAACTGAATTTGAGTATTTTATAAAGTAGATTGATGGTTCTGCTTAGAAGTAAAAAATTAACGAACTATGTTATAAAAAAAATTAATAAGCTAACGGGCTGGGTCAGACCATTTTTTTTTGTAAACGGGCTAACAATCAGACTCGTTACTAGACTTGGTAAGGCCAAATTGAAATTTTTTGAAATAACTTCGATTTTTCAGGTCAAATTTTGGCCTAGCCAAGTCTACTTTTACCCCCTACTAGTGAGCACTCATCTTCTTTCGAGATCGTAGGTTGCATGAACCCAAAATGTGGATAAGAACAGAAACCCAAAACCTAATATGGGTCTCAAGAGATTCTCCTACTGTTTGCTTTCTCACTGGTTTGGTGAATCGTTGGAAAACAATGACCTCATTTTGCGGATTAACTCCACCGGCAGCGCCAAGACTAGTAGATTCCGTTCAAGGTCCTGGTGCCAAGTTCTAGTGGCAACGGTGGGTACAAACAAGGACGAAAAGAAGATGGATATTTTTGTCTGAAAAAAATTGAAATTTTTTACCACTGGGGTGGAACCCACCCAATAGTATTTTTTTTATGTGAATCTGCTTCACAAATTAATTGAAATCCTGGAAATCTGATTTTACCGAAAAAAATTTTTTTGCAATCTTTGTACTAAACATGAGAAAATAAGAATGCTAAGGTCACTTTTCTAGGAAAATAAAATTTGTTCACCTATCAAACGCTTTTGTAAAAATAAAAAAATAAATATATATAAATTAAATGAAAAGTACAAATACTTAACATTAACAATATTTTCCAATATTTTCCAATAATTCATATGAATACTTAGAGTAAATGGTTTTTTCTTAATATTTTCTTAATATAAGACACATATTGATACAATTTATTATTATAATACAATACACATTTTTTTTCTTAAATTTAAATAAGACTTGACACAAAATCTAGTTATATTTTAACTTAATTTTTCATGTACTTTTTTTAAAAAATAATTTTATGCATTTCGTTTTTTTTTTCATAAAACTTAAGAGGTTTGAGATTTTTCTTTCTTTTGAATTTGAGGTACTTCCTGAACGCATGATTGAATTTTAATAATTTGTATAATTTATTAATGTATATCGTGTGTAAATTATCTTCGCTGGCTAAGCGTATAACTGACGCATCCCATTCCCCAAAACCAACTTACCTAATTTTCAGTTCCGGGTTATCTTAATATGACTTTATCTTACCAGACAATCTCGGCCACGGTTCATATTAATTCATATGAGTGGAAAATTAACGTAAGTATAATACACCCGTGATTAATGTTGTTTCAGTTGCTTCAAATTTCCATCGGCTCTCCATTTTATGTTGTGTTACTTCATTAATATTTAATGGATAAACATGCATTATATTTTTTGGTATATAACTCAGAACAATCACATCAATAAATACTCCTACCTTATCATTTGTAAGAACATTAATCCGTGTTTGGTATAGGAGAATTTTTTTATCATAAAATCATAATTTTCAAAATATGATGGGAAAATAAGTTTTTCGAGAATATGATAGGAAAATAATTTTTTTGGAAATATTACCAAAAAAGTTTTTAGTAAGCCAAAATATTCATGAGAATGTTATGTTGATTTTCTTGATATTACGTTTGATTATTGTTGTTTGAAAAATTAATCCACATTTTCTCATCGTCTGATATTCCTGAAATACAACTCTCTGGATGGTCTTTTTTGATAGTATTTTGATTTAGGAAATACACACAAAATAGAATCATAAAAAATAGGGAGATATTCTTACTACCAAAATTTTCTACTATCAACTTACTACCTATCTAATCACCATTGAATCAAAGAGAGAGAATGTTAAAAAAAATTGAAAAAAGAGAAAATGTTGATCCAATGGTGATTAGATAGGTAGTAAGTTGGTAGTAGAAAATTTTGGTAATAAGAATATCCCTCCTCTCCTAAAAAATAACTTTTTTGGAAAAAAAAGTTCTCCATTGTTCTACCAAACATGGAATTTTAGGAAACCCACTCTCGCTTTCCTAGGTATCTAGAAATAATTCTCCTACGAAACATCCCCTAACGGTACATAATGTTTATATAAGCACGATGAAAGAGTGAGGGAGGAATTAAGAAAGACGGTCATTCCTCTTAAGATTTATACATTATTAATTTATTTATTTTGATAAACTATTTATGTATTATTTTAGTTGTGAATTATCATTTTTTTTGTTTTTTTAATAAATCATTTGTTTTATTTTTATTATATAAAATAGTCGTCATTTTCCTTTAATTTTATAAGCAGCTTTAATCATATAAGCTTCATCTCTACTTTTTGACATAAAAATAATTTAATTTTAAAAAATAATATTATATTTTACCCCCCTTCACAAAAATTTGTTACTCCTAGGATGTGTTTGGTATAAGGATGTGTCTGTCATGATTTCTAGTAATGTAATGAGAGATCCAGTTTACCAGAAATGGTATAAAAAGTCATTTGGTAGATATAAATATTACTGGGAATATTTAATAATTTTACTGAGTATTTGTTTGGTTGATAGTAAAATATTACTGGTAATATAGGAGTAAATTTTTGATACCACAGTTGTACCTACCACTTCCTTTCAAATTTTGTCAGTTGTATTTTTTTTTTATCCCACTTTCATCTTCTCTCTCCTTTTGTGATTGATCTTTCGCACTGAGTAAATGGTACGATGGTGGTACCTTAAAAATTTCCGTAATATAGGATGAATTTACAAAACTAACCTTAACTTTTCAAAACATGATTCTGGAAGGCATTTTGTACAAGCACGATATTTATCTGAAGGAACGACGTACTGTGCTTCAAACTTGTAGTCGTGCAAGGGTGAGAATACAGATCTCAGACAACTGGATATTTGGATTTGGTCTGCAAACTTGTAGAAGAACGACGAACTGTGCTTTTGAAAAGAATGTATATGCGAAGTGGTCTGCAGTTATTAAAAAAAAAATTATACAAGTCCCCCGGCCAAAGAAGACAACTGACAGTGGATAAGCACAAAGGAAAACGATTTCTTGGTGAACAATGCAAATCAAATCGAAGTCGAGAAAGCTTGCAGAGAACCTATATAACACCGATATGACACGTGACACGTGACATGACATGACACACGACACTCCGATACGTCAATCCTAAAAAATTATGGATTTCGACACGTTGTGACACGTTTTAATATTAAATAATATTTTTAATTTATATAGTGTATATTTCATTTAATATTTAATAATTTAACAAAAATTGAAACTAAATTAATAATACCCATCAACACGTTATAAAGATGGAAGTTTTAATAAAAAAAATAAAAACTGTGATGAGAGATATATATAATATCAGATAGAGAGAAGAAATCATATTAGAGAGAGATCAGAGAGAATGAGATACAACAAGAGCGTAATAGGAATTGATAACAATGGTGATGTGATGATATTTTATCTACTTAAGGGAAAAAAAGACAAAAAAATAAATTGATATGATTAGGTGGAAGATTTATTAATATATTTTTATTTTTATTTTTTAAAATTAAAAAATAAAAAATTACAAAAATGGCATTTGACAGTGTCGGACGCGGTCAAATTCGCGTGTCGGAATGATCAATGTGTCGGAAAAATTCAACCGCGTGTCCGATACCGTGTCGGAGCGTGTCGCCGTGTCGGAGCATATCGGACCCGACTCTTCTTATTTTTACAAGTGCATGTGTTTCCTAACAGAGAACCAACGAAGGCAGCGGCTCTAGATGCAAGATGAAGTATGAAGACAGGAACCAAACCTAGGTTTTTGGGGGTATTTTTGTCTCACATTTTCTTTTCCTGCTATCCCTTTTAATTGGAATTGTGAATACCCTATAATTTGTGGTAATCTGAAATCCTCCTTTTCTTTGTAAATGAGTTTACTGGTAAACGAAGATTACTGGATATTTGAATTTGTTGATTTAAACCAAAATCGACGATTACCAAATTAACAATACCAGTAATCTTCAGAAATATCCCATACCAAACACATCCTTAGTGATCTTGTATCATTAAAATAAAAAATGACTCATGCATACTCCTGTCGTATAATAGCAAATGATGTAAATAGATAACGTTTAATTATTTCTATTTAGCATGTCACATGCAAATATGTGCACTCTATTCGTTAATTTTTTTTACAATGCGCGTTTCTATTTCTATGGTTTAAAATGTTCCCAAAATAATCCGGATCTGTTTCTACGTACGGTGGTGTTTGTCTCATTAATTTCTTGATATACTAGAAAAGTTTACATGGAGTGGTAGAGTCCCTTTAAAGACATTTTAATGCTAAAATCATTAATTTAAAAGGTAAATCTAAAATATAAACATAGGTATATGTTTATTTGGGCATGTCTAAATAAAAGGCTGAGACTCTATGATTTATGATATAGGTAGATTTAGTCTAATAAGAGCTTATCAGTTACAACCACCGACTCAATAGTCGATAACTTAAACTTATGATCAAGTGCCAAGATATATAAGTTTCAATAAGTGGCAATTAGTTAATAATATAAATATACATATATTTGTTATTTTGATGAAGGGGATGAAGCCTGAAATTTATTATGAGAGGTTGATATTAAAACATAAAGCAGGTTAATAACGAGACTTATTTTTAAAATATATAAGTCACAAACTTGATATATTTATCTCAAGACAAGATTATTTTATATTCGTGAAAATAACATTTTTAATTTTAATTGTTAACTTTATTTAATTTAAGGGAAAAATATTTATCCTTTTAAATGATACAACTTATATCCTTTCACTTTCACAAAGAGGTGAGACCCACATTTTTTTGTCAACTCTCTCTCCTCCTTTATCTATCTCTTTCTTTCTCTTAAAATGACACAACTTTACATTCTTTAAAATGACACACATTTTTCCCATTTTTATATGTATTTGAATATTTTATAGATTTTTATGTATAAAATATATGTTTTTATGTATTAACCCGAATCATATAATTTAACCGGTGACTCATTGGTTAAATCAGTAACTCAATACCATAGTGGGTATTCTGCCTAGAGCTGGCAAAATGGGCTGAGCCCGCCGGGCTGGCCCGCCAAGTAGGGCGGGCTGGGTTGAGTTTTTCAACCCACCAGCCCACTAAACCCGCCAAACCCGTCAGCCCGCTGGGCTCGGCCCGTCACAGGGCGGGCTAGCCCGCCAAGCCCGTTTTTTCTTTCTTTTATTAGGCTACCTACTTGTTATGTAGCTCCGTGCTTTAGATTTCTCTGCATGCAAGTGGCTTTTTCGAATTGTTGTAGACTGCTCATACAACACTTTGTTACTTGTTTTGTTATTCTGTTTTACATTGATATGATTTTATTTTTTATTATTATTTTTGGATTGAAAGTTGCATATTTGTATGTATATTATTATACACTGATCTTCTTGGTTTCATAAGCACATTAAAATTTTATGCAAATTTTTGTATGCTTTAATGCAGATTTTTTTATGTGTTTTATGCAGAATTTAATTTTTTGTATTTAATTTTTTTATTTTTATATATAAAATTTTTATTCTAGGCGGGCTGGCCCGTAGCCCGCCAACCCACCTATAAAACGGGCCGGGTTGCTCAATTCAACCCATTTTGTCAAAATGGGCCGGGACGGGCTAGCCCATTTTAGGCGGGCTAGTGGCGGGGCGGGCCGGGCCGGGACGGGCTAGCCCGTATTGCCAGCCCTAATTCTTCTGCCTGAGGCAAAGATGTCCAACCGTAGGTCAGGTGTTTGATGTTGGATTTAGTGCTTTCTCTCTAGATACCTATGAATTGTATCTTGGGGGTAGCAGATCACTACACACTATATGACGGCCATAGCCAAGGGGTGTGTGCGCGCTGTTGTGATTTCATAAATTAAGGTTAGAGAGAGATGAGTCATACCTATGATCTTTAGCTCCTATTTATAATTCTTATCTTTGAATTTATGTGATTTGGACCTACTATGTAAGTCGGCCTTACTCAGGTCCATAACAGTCGGGTCAATGACCGGATCAACTTTGATAACATTGCTTTTAAACCTGATGTGCTAAAGTTAATGGTAAGCGTTGGTCGTTAATAGTCATGGGGATATGATCCAATAGGAACCTAAAGACTATCAGTCTAAGGTCTGGTCTAAC
This sequence comes from Gastrolobium villosum, assembly GCA_032173675.1. Classification (NCBI taxonomy): domain Eukaryota; kingdom Viridiplantae; phylum Streptophyta; class Magnoliopsida; order Fabales; family Fabaceae; genus Gastrolobium; species Gastrolobium villosum. The sequence goes on from JAVKPL010003869.1 coordinate 110,986, forward strand.
CATATGTTAAACACACAACAAAAAAATAAATAAATAACGAGATTTTGCTGTAAATTATTTATTAAAATAATAATATTTTAATTTTTTTTTTTGCCGTGAAATCCTCTCATTTAAAGAGTATTTAATATTATCCATTAAATGTCTTAATTACTTAAAGAAATAAGTATTAAACTCGTTAGCAGTATAAAAAAAAAAACTTGTTCGCAAATCTCCAAAATAACATATCTTGCACATGTCTAGAATCTAGTTGTAAACCTGCTCTAATTTTGTTATTTTCTTTTTTATAAAAAAAAATGTACGTCGGACCTTTTTCCATGATCGATCTATTCCTATATCTAAAAAAGGGTTGCGTATTATACCAAAAAAAAAAAAAAAGGTTGCGTAGTTTATAAAAAAAAAAAAAAAAAGGTTGCGTATTGAATTATTTTTACTGTTACATTGGATTCAATCATACAATTATTTGCTACTTCTTGACCGTGCAGGAAGCACACGAGTTTTGAGTCCCTAATGCGGGAAAGCGAGTTTGACCTTCACATGAGATGAATACATCTATAAATGGTTATTATCCGGCTTCCAAATATGTAGCCATTTCATTTCGGGAAAAGAGTATAAATGGTTATTTCTGTCTTTCAAATAACAAATCATTTCACTTCTGGAAAAAGAGTATATTTAAAAGTGTAACCTCATGGAAATTCTCTCATAATCCCATAAAATAAGGAAATAAAATGAATCAAAAATCTGTTTATGCAATATTGGGTTGATGACAGAAATTATCAACTTTATACAAAATATTTTTCATCTGGTGTGTACTATAATTTGATCTAATTAATAATTTCCTTACAGCCAAACTATGATCAATTTAAAAGAGAAATGTTGGAAAATATTTATTAATCTTAAAAAAATTATTGATTAAATTGATTTATCAATAAGATTAACACACTTTAAGCATCAAATGAGAAATATTTCGCATCACCCCAAAAATTGTCATTCCCTTTGCAATATTTCATTTCACCCCGTGTGGGGTAGCTGCTAGCTCCCATTGCCAACTCCAGCATGTCGCCTCGTCTCAATTGTGTCCCCTGATAGTATGATCTTTGAGACATTGATTGACAGGGTGAATTTATTATTATTATTATTATTTCGTAAATAAGAGGGCCTAAGCCCAATAGAAAAGAGAAAGAAAAGATAGGAAAATTACCGAACAATTAATGTACGTGATATGTCCACAGCAACAAGATCAGCCAAGCACGTCAAATGAATACCAGGAGGAGGTTCTCCACAGACAAAGTGATCTAGACTGTCATTATTATTCAAGATGAAATTTGTCATCCAATCCGTACAAATGTTCACTTCTCTATAAGTATGATGAATTCTGACAATCCAATCTCTCTGTACAAGTGCTCGTATGCGAGCAATCAAATGATCCTCACGAGGTGCTGCACCTATAGTGCTGAGCATAGTGACCATATTATAAGAGTTACTTTCCAGAAACACTTGCCTAAAACCAAGCCAGCTCCAAACCCAGAAAACACCCCAGAGCTCGGCTTTGAAAGAGCTACAAACACCTAACTTGTAAGCAAAGTCCAATCCAGTTCCCGTGTGCATCCCTAACCACCCCACCACAAGAAGCATGTCCCAGATTACCACGTGTAGCACCATCGGTATTACCTTTAACGAAACCCTCCATTGAAAAATGCCAAGCAATATCAACGACCATTAATCTTTTTGCTGATTGGGAGGTCGACATGAGCGGGCTCTTCGTCTTGTTGCATTGACGAAGATGGCCGGTCTTGTCGTAGCTTCGTGCGTCTCTCATTTTCCACGTTATCCGATCTTCTACGGGCAGACATGGAAACAACGGTACCTACAATGTAAGTGGAAACAATATCAATGGACAATAACAATATCAAAAAATTTCAAAATTCAATATGAAAATCAAAACCCTAACCTAACCCTAAAATAAAACAGAAAACAAACCCTATACCCTAACAAAAAACAGTAACCCTAAACCCTAAACCCATTCAAAAATAGAAACTCTAACCCTAACCCTAAAGCAGATAACACAACCCTATACACTAATGTAAAAACAAAAACCCTAACCCTAAACACTAAACAAAAACAGCAACCCTAACCCTAACCCTAACCTAACACATAAACCCTAGCCCCAACCCTCATATGACATATCAAACTCAACACTCTACCCCTAACATAAAGCCATAAAAACTCAAACAACCTTCTACCATAAAAAAGAAATTTAAAAAAACAGAAACAAAACATTGGGGAAAAAAAAAAAAAAAAACTTAAAACCAAATGCAAGTCACAAAATGTTACCTACAATGTCAATTTCGCAAGTTATGAACCAATGATGGTGCAATCGGACCTTCAAGGGGATGAGATTCAGACTTGGTTGAAGAGAGGGGTTCTTGGAGCCTTCTTAATCGACTAGGGTTTGAAAATAACCCCATTTGCGAAATGGGGTTTTTTTAAAAAACTGGATCCGCGAAATTTAGTCGACTAAAAGTGCTCGAAATGTAGTCGATCAAGGTGATGATTTAGTCGATTAAATTTCGTGGTTCTTGTTTTCTGAATTTTGACCATTTAGTCGATTAAAAGTGCAACTTGATCGACTAAATGGGGGCAGGATGATGGATAGTTCTGGGAGAGGGGCAAATTGGTTATTAATTAATTAATGAGGGGCAAAAGAGTCAAAAAGCCTATATATATATATGAGGTAAAACTAGTATCATATAACATAATCTAAACAATTTTTCCTACTGAAACAAAAATGTATGTGGGTCCCATACATATAATAAAAATAAAAAATAAAAAATGATGGTGCGGAAACCAATGGGTGAGTGGGTAAAAAACTTTAGGTCATGTTACATAATATTAGTTTTTCCTATATATATATATATAGGGATATGTTATACTTATTACCTATTTTTTTACTACCTTTTACTATCAAATTTTAATCGTTGATTTCCATCAATCTAACGGTTATAATTATGGCAAATTAATAATTAATTAATAAATATGACCACATAAATTATAACCATTAGATTGATGAAAATCAACGATTAAGATTTGATAGTAATAGGTAGTAAGAAAAAATATGTAGTAAGTATAACATTTCTCATATATATATATATGAGGTAAGATATTCATACTACCAAAAATTTCTACTACCACTTCACCGCCACTCTAATCACCATTGTATTCAAAAGTTGTTTTTATTTTCTCTCTCTTCATTCAATTTTTCCTCTAATCCAATGGTGATTAGAGTGGTGGTGGAGTGACACTAGAGTTTTTTGATAGTATGAATATCCTATATATATATATATGGCAAAATGATTTGTAATGTGACTGTATATGTTTGATAGCATTTAAAATTAATTGTAGAAAATAAAAATATTATAATATGCTATATATATATATATATATATATATATATATATATATATATATATATATCCTCGAATCGCTAAACCCTATATATATATATATATATATATATATATATATATATATATATATATATATATATATATATATATATATATATTTTTGTTTACTTTTACTAAAGAAGAGATGGAGTAGATCCTCGTGCCCCTTTTCTTTCCCCGTCCATCTTAAAAAAGCATGACCTGATTGCAGCTAATGTCCGTGGAGGGCCCTAGTCGGCACAGACACAACACGATGACAACTACTACGCCCCAATACATATCTATTCTAATATTGTTGGCCTGAACGAACCATTTTTGTGGCCTATAGACATCCACGTGTCCCTCATTCATTCGTCATCACCTAGATTTCCTCTCCATGACTAGTCACTAACTATAGATAATAGAAAAACCACACCCAAGGAAATCAACTCACCCAACACCAACATATTAAAGTTGCTATCTCTTCCACCTTGAGCAGCAGCAGAAGAAGAAGCAACACCATTACCCGATTTTTCAGATTAGAGAAGCGCGTTTTTAAAAAAGTGCTTTCGCGTTTCCTGAAAAATTAAGCGAGAAAGAGGGATGGGAATTGAGAGGGGAGGCTTCAAGGGCTTCAGGAGTGGCTGGACTGTGCCGCCGAAGCCATGTGATTCTTGCAAGTTGGCTTCGGCGGCGCTCTTCTGCCGCCCCGATTCAGCGTTTCTCTGCATCGCCTGCGATTCCAAGATTCACTGCGCTAATAAGCTTGCGTCGCGTCACGAGCGCGTGTGGATGTGCGAGGTGTGCGAGCAAGCACCTGCATCTGTCACGTGCAAGGCAGACGCCGCCGCACTCTGCGTCACGTGCGACTCTGACATCCACTCGGCCAACCCCCTCGCCCGCCGCCACGAGCGTGTCCCCGTGGAGCCCTTCTTCGACTCCGCCGAATCCATCGTGAAAGCCTCCTCAGCCGTCGCCTCCTCCTTTAGCTTCACGGTCCCCTCCGACGAAGGAATTGGCTCCGACGGCTTCAACGACTCCGAAGAAGCCGCGTGGCTCATTCCCAACCCGAATTTCGGATTCAAGCTCATGGACGCTCCGGATACCAAGTCCAGAGAGATTTTCTTCTCGGAAATGGATCCATTTCTTGATTTCGATTACTCAAACTCCTTCCAGAACAACAACAACGACAACATCAACAACAACCACGGTGCCGGAAACGACAGCGTCGTTCCAGTTCAAAGCAAACCTGCTACCGTTCTCGCTCCAGCTCCGCTGATGAATCATCACTCGGAGGGTTGCTTCGACATCGATTTTTGCAGATCGAAGCTATCCTCGTTTAACTACCCATCACAGTCTCTTAGCCAAAGCGTAAGTATTAATTAAATACAAATACTCTTTAACAGAAAATCGAATATTGTGCTTTGTGCTGATTATTTGTTTAATTATTTGATAGGTTTCTTCGTCTTCGCATGACGTTGGAGTGGTGCCAGACGGGAACACGGTGTCGGACATGTCGTACCCTTTCGGTCTGAACAGCTCCGATTCGAGTGGGATGGTGTCGGCGGTTAGCGGCCAAGGTGGGACCCAATTGTGCGGCATGGATCGGGAAGCGAGGGTGCTGAGATACAGAGAGAAGAGGAAGAACCGCAAGTTCGAGAAGACCATTCGATACGCTTCGCGAAAGGCTTATGCGGAAACCCGGCCCAGGATCAAAGGCCGGTTCGCAAAACGAACCGAAATTGAGTCGGAGGTGGACCGCCTCTTTAGCCCTTCTGCTGCTGCTGCTGCTTCTTTCCCTGGGTCTTTATTGATGGACCCGCCGTACGGCGTCGTACCAACGTTTTAGTAAAAAATGGAGGAGGAGGGTGCATGAATCTCTCCCTCCCTCTCTCTCTATCTTCTCAGAATAATGATTAATGAATTTGTGGGAACCGTTGATTATTAGGAAAAAGCAATGGATGAATTAGTACGAACGTGATGCTTTAGATCAGGCACAGGTGTAGTGTTGTTGGTGCATGACGCAGAGGAAAAAGCCCTTTTACTTTTTTAAAAAGACTGTATGGGGCTTCTTCTTCATTGGTATTCATCTCGTGTAGAATTAGAATCTGTACTGTAAACTATTTTCATTGTTCTAGTAAAAAAAATATCTTTTCCAATAGGATCACGGATCTCTTTCTCAATTTCTATTGGTTGGCGCTCCCCAACCGTATCATTTTCTTCTTGCAGGTATCTTACGGATATTAGAAGGTCACACCAATAGTACTCTTTTCATTTTTTTAATTAGATATCTTTTAATCGTTTACCTAACATTAACGAGGGTCCATTCCTTGGCTCGTATTCACAAGAATTTGACTCCATGACAAGTGGAATAAAAAGTTGCAGAATTAGTTTATTTTTTAAGTGTATCTAATTATCTATTGAAAAAAAAGAAACGATAGTTTAGGGAAAAAAAATTTTGAAATTTTTTTTTATTTTATAAATTTATAAAAGGGGCATTTTTTATTTTAAAATTCGATTTCATTATAATAAATCTCTTTTGTATATTCATGAAAAAAAATAATTTCTTCAAATCTTAGCAATTGATATTTTTGTATGAAAGTTTTTTTTTGGTTCATTCGAATGGTAGTATATTTTTTTGTTTTCTTATCTTATTAGGTTTTTGTTTTTTCCCTAATAACTTAATTTTTATTAAAAGTAACAATATTTAATTAAATTATTCTCTGACTTGATTCGGTTCGTTTTTATTTAATTTACAAAAGATATTTAAGAATAATATATATTTTTTAAATTATTCTATTCTTTTAGTTTTTAAAGGTAAAATATTTTTTAAAAAAGGACAAAAATACTGAAATAATAAAATAAATGATTGGCTCAAACTTAAACATATGAAAGGGAGGGGAGGGGTTTTGTTTCATTAAAACTTTTGAATAATAGCGAGTATTTAATTTTTTATTTAAATAAATGAATATTAAATATTTTCTATGTATCTAATATAATAAGGAATAAATTATTCTACCTACCATTTTTTCTGTCTACCTTTGACTATAACTCTCCAGTATCGTTAGATCAGAATCTCAAGGAGAGAGAAAGATAAGTGTTAGTAGTTAAGATTTTAATATAAAGATACTCAAGAAGAGAGATATAAGTGTTAGTTAAGACAAAGATAACCAGAAAAAATGGTAGAATAAATGTTACTATATGTTTTATTTTCTTAACTACTGCTTTAAAAATCATTTATTGGCAGGGCCTTATGATTGATAACAGCAACTACAATCTCTGAATCTCAGCTTGTGAAAATACTACTATTAAAGAGAAAATTTATTAACAGGAAAAACGTGTGTTTTGGCTGGCACTAACTCACGTTTGAAGACTTTTCAATTTAACTATTGAAGTTTAGGAATTTTTCTCTTTGATAGCCAGTATGTAAGCCACATTGTGTTGCTCAATTGATAATCTTAATTTTATGTATGCCAACTTTACTTGCAATGTAAGATTTAAAATTTATTAAAAATATTTTATGGCCTTCAATTGATCTTTGAGGTTGGAATAATGTTACAAAATAGATTTAAAATACAATATAAAAATTATTGATATACCTTCAACCTTTAGTTTAAACTTTAGTTTTAACTTTTAAAAGAATTGATTACATGACATGATATTAAAACCACCATGACAAGATATGGTCTAGAGTTATAAAAAAACAAGAGGGTTGATCTATCCCGTTGGCTGCAGAATACAATGAGCGAGAATATATCTTATGAATATTGTTAGAGGTGGAAAAATGGATATAACCTCTTGGGTTGTCTCCTTTAACCTGTCATAAATGTATATGTAATTCGTCGCCGGTTGGGTTCAAGTACTATTTTATAATTGTCATGTTAAACTTTTGTTCTATCCAAATTTTTTATTTTAATATTCTCTTAGAAAACATAGAAAAGAAAACACTTTATTTATGATTTAGGTCAGACAAAGGAAAATTTATTACCTAGTCCTCTTCTCTCTCTCTCTTTTTTTTTTTCTTTCTCTTTCTTCTCCTCTCTCCTTCCCCCTCTCTCTTAGCCGGTGGATCGGTCCGGATCACTGTATATCTACTCGAGACAAAGATGAGTTCCTATAGATTGTCCAACCGAATATTAATATACATTTAGACTTAAGATTGACAAAAAAAAAAATGATGGGAGAGTGAAATGAAATGAAATATTATAAATCTCATAAAATATAATTTGTTTTTAGATTTGTTTTTTTTCAAAACGAGTTGACCAGTTAACCAGCCAGCCATAATTAAAATAAGACGAGTAAATATTTTCAACCCACTTTCAAGAAGCGAGCCAACCGGTCTTGTCCCACCACCTTCCGCCCCATTTTTTAACAAATTGATAGTGGGGTGGGGCAAACCGAACCGTTTTATCACCTTTAAATTTATTTTGATAAAATTATATCGTTACGAATTCACTTTTATTAAAATTCTAAAAAAGTAATCAAAGCATATCTATAATCTATTAGCAAAATGTGTCAACAAGTTAATCAACCTTAAATTAATTAGTACATCTTTAAATCTTATACATGCATTTAATTAGTTATAATACTTTTTTTATATTCAATTGACATGTTATTTTTATTAATGTGTATATATGTGAACTAAACCGACCTGGAATGCTAATATCAACTAGTTTACCTGTATATATATCAGCATGCAGTGGAAGATTTGAGTCGAGTGTCTGCATATGTCTCAGGGAACTTCTCATTTCTTTTGTGAGATAATGCATGCTTGGGTTGCAATCAATTCGCGCTTACACTCAAGAATCAATAAGAATGAATTATTTATATTAAAGAATAATTATAGACACTTCAATTTTTTTTTTGTATATGTGTGTTCTAATGCGAGTATTGGGTGATTAACAGACCGACAATTTGAGTTCCACCCAATTTATATGGTAATTACCAGATAAGGATTTCCCAAAATCAAGAAAAGGATTTCCAATCAATTCGTCCTAGTCTAACATAACTTCCTCGTATAAATACCAGGGATTATTTATTAGATATAAATATGATTAGTTGGGTCTGACCACACAAAATTGAATCTGGTTCAAGTTAATAATTGCATGGGTGGTTGTTGATTTGCTATGCGGGATGGTATTAGCGGAAGATGATCTTGAGGCAATTGAATAGTGTTTTATATGGGACAAATGGGGATGAGTGCCTAAAAATATGTGACACTCCGTTCAATATTTGAGTGATAACTTTGAGTAATCTGGAAGATGATGATTACACTTGAGTTTTGAGCCCTTTTTTTTTTTTTTTTTAGAAATAGTATGACGTACTTGCTGCCTTGTTATACCACTTTAGTATAACGACACATATCTAATAGTTAGATTATAGAGGCTTTGTAAGCCCATCTCTCATGCAGGATGTCTTTTGGTGAGTTATTATGTCTCGGCTTGATTGGAATATTGTATTTGTCCTTTAACTATTGGCTATGGAGGAGGTTTATGAGCCTTGAGGTGTGTATTCTCAGAATTATGTATACATGTTATATACACAATTACACATTTTCTTGTTGACTAATTTGTCCTTTAACTATTGGCTATGGAGGAGGTTTATGAGCCTTGAGGTGTTGCAAGTCTAGTTGTGTATTTTCAGAATTATGTATCCATGTTATATACACAATTACACATTTTCTTGTTGACTAAGTCTTATCATGGGGCCTTTGGGCTATTATTGGATTGGGCCTTCATATCGCTTAATATGGATCTATAGATCAATACTTCTTGAACCCTTCAAAACTTGTTTACAACACAACACAAATAACCTATAAGAAAAACAACAAAGGTCAATTACGAGTTCGCAGGTTGATATGTGACATTACATAATTTTTTTCGGGTCAATTTTTACCAATACAAATTTGATAAATGTTGACCAATCACAAAATTTTGGTGCCGTGTCAGTGTCGTATGAGCTGACCATTTTAAAAATCGTCACTCTTAATTATTGTAAAACACCTAAACATCAAGGTTAATATTGATTTCAATTAAATTTTCAATAATTAATTATAAATGCAAATCAAGCATTGAAGCAAAGTAACATAATTTTAGACACAAGCAAGAAAAATCTATTTAGAAACTACGAAATTAACGAATTATTTGATTTCTGAATCTTTTGTAGGTAGGTATCAAAGGTGAAATAATTTTTTATTTTATTTTTTCTTAGGCATACTAGCAAGTGACCGCTCGAAGTTGATTCACTTAATTCAAAGAGTATTTTTTTTTGAGTACTTAACAAAAAACACGAAATTCATTTTAGTCCTAAAAAAAAAATTGACTAGTGATTCCTCTAATATTTCAGTTCTTTGAAATTGTGATTCTTCAGAAATTCAAAGAAAATCTAAAAAAATAACTAATATAAGTACTTTTTTTTCTCTTTGATCCTTTTTATTGAAGACCTAAAATAATATTTACTCTAATTTCAAAATTCTAAGCTATATCGATCATTAAGTTGAGGTCGTCATATGGCATACATATTAATTTATTTTTTAAAAAATAGTTTATGTTTAAAGTGAACAAATAAAGACGTATTCTGTAGCGGACCCAGTTCATGCAAGGCCCAAACGCATGCCAAAGCCACCAGCCCATCTCAAGGATTATGTTTAACTGCCTTATTATCTAGGAGTCTTTAGTCTATTTTAATAATTCCATGCAATTAACCGTTTGTTAGTTAGTTGTGCTAGGATTTGTTATTATCCTCAGTTTGTTATTTTGTTTTGTTATTTTGTTTTGTTATAAATATCTTGGAAAAGATCAATGAAAGTATGGAAAGTTGATCACAATTCTTCTCTCTCAAATTCTCTCATTTCTCTCATCTTGTCTCTATCCTTCCCCAATAGATTGCCCTTCATTGATGCTTTCATCTGATCTCCCTCCCCAATGGCAGAGAACACACGCATGCGTGAAATGACTCAACGCATCGAAACCCTTGAGAAACAACTGGCGGCAGCCGAACTCTTTCGTGAGCAACAACAATTGGCATTACAGGACTCACAGGCCAAATTGCTGCAATCACAAACACAGCAAAACCAACAATTTACGTTGCTCAGGCAGGATATCAATCGCATTCTTGAAAATCAGTCCAACGGTTCTGGGGTTCTCGGTTCCGGCCCCTTCAAATCTCAACCCAACGCTGGCAATAACCGCACACAACCAACGAAAATCACTTTTCCCAGGTTTGCAGATGGCGATCCCACTGATTGGATTTTCCATGCCAATCGCTATTTTGATTTCTATCAAATACCGGAAGCAGAACGTGTGCTAGTTGCTTCGTTCAACCTTGACAAGCCAGCCAATTCTTGGTTCCAAGGACTTTTTAATGATGGGTTAATTCCCAATTGGCCAGCCTTCGTGGTGGCGGCACAAAGACGGTTTGGGCCATCGGAGTTTGAAGATCCGGCAGTGTGTCTTGCCAACCTTCGCCAACAAACCACGGTCAGCGACTTTCAAGCTAGCTTTGAAGTCATGGCCAGCAGGGTACCTGGCCTTTCACATACACTTAAAAGAGCTCTGTTTGTGGCCGGTCTCAAACCAAACATTCGGAGCCAAGTCTTAATTCAACGTCCTCTAGATATCCATGCTGCATTTTCACTAGCCAAAATATATGAAGACCAGCACACAGATTCCCATACAGGGTATCGCACCCAACGACAGTGGACCCCACGTCCACCGTTACCAGCCAGTACTTCAGCCACTCCATCCCACACCACCAAATATCCAGCCACCACATCCCCGCTTTCTATCAAGCGGCTCTCACCAGAAGAAATCCAACAGAAACGAGAAAAAGGGCTTTGCTATAGTTGTGATGAAAAATACGTGTTTGGCCACAAATGCAAAGGGAAGGCCACCTTGCTCTATTTTGACGGCACCGAAGAGGAACCCCCTCCGTCTGCCTCTGCGGACTCAATAGAATCTCAAATTCAAGATAAGATTTCTAATTCTTTTTCTGAGATCAGTTTGAACGCTTTATTTGGCCATTATTCCCCACGTTCATTTCGTTTGACGGGAACGATATTTGGCAAACATGTCCAAGTTTTAATTGACGGAGGAAGCACTCACAATTTTATCACTCATAAAATGGCAACTTATTTGGGACTGGTTTTGCAGACTTTAGAACCGTTTACTGTGCAGGTCGGCAATGGTGAGGGACTTCAATGCCAGGCGTATTGCAAGGAAGTACCAATCGTGATGCAATCCCACACATTCTACATGGATTTCTATGCTTTGGAATTAAAGGGTGCAGATATCGTCCTCGGGGTTCAATGGCTCAGCACCTTGGGACCAATTCTCACTGATTACAGCCAATTAATCATGACATTTGACCACCAGGGAACCCAAATTCAACTTCACGGACACCAACCTGATAACCCCATCCTTATATCCTCGGCTAAGTTAAATAAACTTATGGCCACCGATGCCTACACTTCTTGTCTTATGTGTTTTACCCACTCACAACCCACACCACCTAACCCACCACAAATACATGACACGAAACCCCACCACACCATACCCGATATTCAAACACTACTCTCCACCTACAATGACGTGTTCACCATTCCCAGCACCTTACCCCCCCATCGTCCACATAACCACCACATCCATTTACTCCCTAACACAAAGCCGATCCAAGTTCGCCCTACCGTTACCCACATTTCCAAAAGAGTGAGATTGAAAAATTATGTAATGAAATGCTCTCAGCCGACATTATTCGTCCTAGCCAATCCCCATTTAGCTCTCCTGTTTTACTGGTGAAAAAGAAAGACGGTACTTGGCGTTTTTGTGTGGACTACAGAGCCTTAAATGCAATCACTGTGCGAGATCACTTCCCTATCCCAACCGTCGACGAATTGTTGGACGAACTCCACGGAGCCACAATATTCTCCAAACTTGATCTCCGCTCTGGTTACCACCAAATTCGTATGCACTCAGAGGATATTCATAAGACAGCATTCCGGACACACCACGGCCACTTTGAATTTCTGGTTCTACCCTTTGGGTTGTCCAACGCTCCCTCCACCTTTCAGGCTACCATGAATGATGTTTTTGCACCCCTCCTCAGACGTTGTGTGGTCATCTTCTTTGATGACATTTTAGTGTTCAGCCCTACGTTGCAAACACACGTCACCCATTTATGTCAGGTCCTAGACATATTGAGGAAACACAAATTGTATGTGAAACTCTCTAAATGCTCGTTTGCTACATCATCTATTCATTTCTTAGGACACATTGTATCTAGCGCAGGTGTTTCCCCTGATCCGGATAAGGTTATAGTTGTTTCTGACTGGCCTATTCCAACTACGGTCACTCAAGTTCGAGCATTCCTAGGGCTTTCGGGATACTATCGCAAATTTATTAAAGGGTATGCAAAAATAGCTTCCCCAATCACTGATCTCCTGACCAAGGGCAAATTCTATTGGACAGAGGAAGCTAACCAGGCCTTTATCAATTTAAAGAAGTGTCTTACTGAAGCACCGATTCTCACGCTGCCTAATTTTCAGAAACAATTTATCATTGAGACAGATGCCTCAGGTACGGGTATCGGAGTGGTGTTGCTCCAAGATGGCAAGGCAGTAGCATATTTTAGCAAAAAACTTTCTCCACGCATGCAATCGCAGTCCACTTATATACGGGAAATGTATGCTATTACGTCGGCCGTAGGCAAATGGCGTCAATACCTCTTAGGATCCAGTTTCGTCATACGAACGGACCATAAGAGTTTGCACCACCTGATGAATCAAGTGATACAGACACCAGAGCAGCAACAATTCTTGGCCAAATTGCTGGGGTATAATTATACAATCACTTTTAAATCAGGAATTACTAACGCGGCTGCGGACGGTTGATCCCGCCAGCTACAGGGGGATATTGGGTCCCCATCAGCGCACCTCACTTCCCTCTCTACACCACGCACTCAATATTTATCCGTATTACAGACCGAGCTACACAAAGATCCCTATGCCAGCAAAATAATAAGGGAGTTACAGTCATCCAAAGACAAAAAAGGGGACTGGGATGTTCAAAATGGATTGCTACTACATAAAGGCCGCATCTTTATTCCGGCACAGTCTTCGCTGATTCCCAATTTGCTGCAAGAGTTCCATTCCTCGCCTGTAGGAGGACATGCTGGGGTCCGTCGTACTCTTTCCCGCGTGTGCACGTTTTATACATGGAAAACAGTAAGACACGATGTTCAGGAGTTTGTAAAATATTGTGACATATGCCAAAGAGTTAAATCCATAAACCACTCACCGTATGGGTTGCTACAGCCGCTTGAAACACCCAAGGAAATCTGGTCCGAACTCACCATGGACTTCATCACCCATTTGCCACTGATTCAAGGAAGCTCTGTTATTCTCGTTGTCGTCGATCGGCTGACCAAAGGTGCTCATTTTATTCCGTTGCCAAGCTCTTACACAGCAACCAAAGTCGCACAAGCCTTCTGGGATAATGTCGGCAAGTTGCATGGGCCACCCAAGTCCATTATCAGCGACCGCGACCCCATTTTTGTCAGTGCCTTCTGGAAGTCTCTGTTTCAACTCCAGGGAACACGTCTCCGCTACAGCTCTGCATACCACCCACAGACGGATGGCCAAACGGAGAGAGTCAACAGGACGTTAGAACAGTATCTCAGGGCTTATACATTTGAAAAACAGACGGAATGGTTAAAGTTCTTACCTTCGCCGAGTATCACTATAATACAGCCTACAATCGCAGCATCGGAACCTCCCCATTCGAAGCAACGTATGGCAAACCACCTCCGTGCTCCTTGCGGTACTCGTTGGGCATGTCGTCCTTGGAAGCTGTGGACTCCACACTCGGTCAACGCATGGCAATTCTGAAAACTCTTCGTGAGCATTTAAAGAGAGCACAGCAGACCATGAAAACACAAGCTGACAAAAAACGGCAAGACTTTACCTTTCAACCTGGAGATTTAGCACTCCTTCGTCTCCAGCCTTATCGTCAGCTTTCCCTGCGAAACAGGTCATCACACAAGTTAGCACCAAGGTTTTTTGGCCCTTACAAAGTATTAGAGAAGATTGGTAACGTGGCTTACCGTTTACTTCTGCCACCAGAAGCAAAGATACATCCGGTTTTCCATATCTCACTGCTACGGCCGTTTCACCTTCGACCGGATAAACCAGTCCCCACATTCCCACTCGCGGTAGAACCGAGTGAGTTGGAACACACACCAAGTGCCATACTGGCCACCCGTACCATTTGGCGTCAAGGTAAACCCCGCAAACAACTCCAGGTACAATGGTCCCAGTTACCACAGGAGGCAGCCACTTGGGAGGACGAGGACGCACTCGAAACCTGGAACGGAGGGGTCTCTCCACGCGACACAAGGGAAGGAAAAGGGGTTGGGGAAGAGGAGCTCTATTCTCGCGACGCAAGGAAAGGAAAAGGGGTTGGGGAAGAGGAGCTCCATGCCCCTTTCAACGTTCAAAAGACACTTAATAATCCAACCCACTCAGCCGCCCAAGACATTAATGCTCCCAACCACTCCACTGCACCTAGTCAGTCTCACACGCTGCCCGAAGCATCACATGGGGAAGCTGTCATTAGCGCTGCAGATGATCCTTTAGGAGCCAATCCGGTTTCAAGCGACGGATTTCGGACCAGTAACATTGCTCCACCTCAACCTGATCCACAACTCACTCCACCTACAATATCCACCGTTGATCGTGTTGATGATGGAAGGCATTGGACCAGGCCCGCGACGGATGAGCTTGGGCTTGAGGACAAGCACTTTTCTGATGGGCAAGAGAGTGTGGCGGACCCAGTTCATGCAAGGCCCAAACGCATGCCAAAGCCACCAGCCCATCTCAAGGATTATGTTTAACTGCCTTATTATCTAGGAGTCTTTAGTCTATTTTAATAATTCCATGCAATTAACCGTTTGTTAGTTAGTTGTGCTAGGATTTGTTATTATCCTCAGTTTGTTATTTTGTTTTGTTATTTTGTTTTGTTATAAATATCTTGGAAAAGATCAATGAAAGTATGGAAAAGTTGATCACAATTCTTCTCTCTCAAATTCTCTCATTTCTCTCATCTTGTCTCTATCCTTCCCCAATAGATTGCCCTTCATATTCATTTTTAAATTTGAATGAATTAATATTACGATACACTATGAGTTAAATTAAAAATACATATACTCCTACTTACTTTAGAGATATCAATGTATTGAATTCCAACTTCATGAACTAATTATGACTGGAATGCAATAAATCCTAAGCGTCAAAAACAGCCAATTATCTATTTCCGTCGGTTCATTACAACTGACCTGGATAGTTATAGCGTTTTATCTTGTTATGAGAGGGAACATTGAAGACGAAAAGGTGTCGGTTGCTTGTTTCACGTGGGGTCACTGTCAAATGGGCTCTACAGTGGGGTCAGACCCACATCTCCTTCACGTGTATCACCGGTCCAAGCCATCTCCTGTGGGCTCAGTTGTCGTCTTGTAACACCACTATCCAGTGTGGTCCATTCTAGTTATCTCCATCATCACGCCCACTATAGAGGAGCCCACAAAGTTAAGGTATGCCCGGTCAACACAACAATACATCTCATTCCCCAATGCAATAACACAAAAAACATGTAAAACAAAATAAAGACTTCGTAGTAAGTAATATCCGATAGCAACATGTAACATATCCGCATCTAGACTTTGGCAATTGGAGACTCCACAAATCAAGTAGTATATAATTTATTAGGGGTTGGTCTCCTCCTCTTTGCATGTAAATTTTTACTTGGTCATCCCTACATAGGGAGTGTAACAAATTCAAAAGAATCGAATGAACCGAATCGAATTGAAAAAAAAATAAAAAAATTAGTTAGTTTAAAAAATGAATCATTTTTTATAGTATTTAAAAAAGGATAAAGTGTGTGTCATTTCAAATGATATAAAATTGTGTCATTTTAAGAGAGAGAAAAAGATAGATAAAAGAGGAGAGATAGTTGACAATAAAATAAAGGTGTAGATATCACCCTTTTCTGATAATGAAATGATATAAGTTGTGTCATTTAAAAGAATAAACACTTTTCTCTTTAAGAAATGAATCACTTTATTCAAGAATAAAAAAATTACCCTCTTATTTTAAGAAATTTATTGAATTTTATGATGTCCCGAAAGTTATTTGTCCGGTTGACACTGTTGTTGTTTGTGAAATGAATTTGTATACATAAATTTTTTTTACATGCCTACGCCTAAAGAGGGGCTAGTCTGATCAAATATAAGTGTGTAAAAATACTTTGTAGTCTTACTAAAACAAATTGTAAAAAATGCAAGACGACCGAATCA
Organism: Gastrolobium villosum; assembly: GCA_032173675.1. Classification (NCBI taxonomy): domain Eukaryota; kingdom Viridiplantae; phylum Streptophyta; class Magnoliopsida; order Fabales; family Fabaceae; genus Gastrolobium; species Gastrolobium villosum. The sequence continues at coordinate 127,752 of JAVKPL010003869.1, forward strand.
TTGAGATATCTAAAAGTATTTAATATTTATTTTGCATTTTTCATATTTATATTCCCTCTGTACAGTTTTATATAAATAAAATTATAAAAGATAAGCGAGGTTAGTAGTTTCAAGAAAAAGTAAAAAGCATATTTTTTTTTATATTTATTGGGCTTTAAGCTTCCTTACCTAAAAGGATGGGCTTGCATTTTACAATTTTAAATATCCATACGGGCTTTCAAATTGTTTTAACACTCAAAGCGCAAACCCACTACTGCTTAAAATTTTTCTTTTTGGGAGTTACATCATCTATATTTTTCGCTCTCTCTCGGTTAAAGCCCATCACTCCACATACCATACGCAAACAGGAACTGCAGTTCGCCTCCCCAAAATAAAAAGTGTGTATGAAAGAAATTAAAACATGTAGAAGGATAGAGTAATTGTATACAAGCCAACAACAATTGGCATAACTTCATTGGGTAGAAAGCGTTAACTAAGTTGATCCAGATTTGAATTTTATTAAGGTCTATTATTGTGATGATTTTTTTTGGCATTTGGTATTATTTTGAGACGTAACAATCACAGTTGATTTTAAAAAATTATCATCAAGTACATGAGCCAATTGGCACATAGTTGTTTTAACTTAACCCGTCGTTTAGAATTTTAGTACTTGACGAAGCTATCGAGAAATCTCAGCAAAGAAAAAATTTTACACCAAAAACTTTGCCATAAACCAAATTTTCATATAATTTTTTTGTTGTAAAGATCAATTTAAACAAAAGAATTACTCATGATAACAATATTTTCTTACAATCTTCATACAAATTCTAATTTTCTTCCTCCACCCAAAAAATAAAAAATACTGCCATATTTGCTCAACTATGGCAGATTAGGCTAAGGTGCACAAAAAACACACCAAAATAATAATAAAGAATTAAAAAAGACACATATTAAGTTACAAAAATAAAGAACCAACTTCTGATCTACTGCTTATTTTATTAGTAGACTCGTGTCGCAAACCTAAAATATAATGAAAAATAGAAATAGCATTTTATTCTATCAAAAATTCCTCCAGAGATATGTCTGAGGGGACATCATATCCGAAAACCATAGAGTAATCATCCAATTCATCAGAAGTGAACTTTGGGATCCTCAAGCTCTTTCCAACCTCACAGTCCTCGCCATTGGTTAGCAGCTCTAACACCTGTGTAAAACCAAATTAGAAAAAAAAAAAAAAAAAACTTCATTTAGATGAAGGGTACTGAGAGGAACATAAACATGGCCATCTCAAGTTACTGTTGGTTCACCTCGCTCATTGGGGGACGCCACGTGGCAACTTGTCTCACACAGTATGAAGCCGTTAGCACTACCCTATACAGCTGCTCTTCATCATATTTACCTTCCATTGTTGGATCAGCTAGCTCAGCAATATTCCCTGATTCCATGAGAGGCTTTGCCTGCATGTTAACAAACAAAGAGTGTTAATGTCTTGCTTCACCAATTTACGTTTTAAAGTAGAGACTCATTTTTTTTTTCTCTCCTTCACGGTGGTCCCACCCATTTGTGTGTGTTGCATGTCTCATGCAATATGATAAAAATTAAACCCATTAAAGTATTATTAATATTGGGATTTGATTTTCTCACGTTGCATGAGAATTCAATTCTCATGTTGTGACTCAACTAGTGGTGGGACCCATATTTATTAAAAAAGAAAAGGTAAAAAAAAGTTTTGCACGTAAATCGAAGGGTTACAACATGAAAATTGAATTCCGATGTGTCAGAAAATATTTTCCCATTAACATTTGCTGATAATTCAAAAATTGTTAAAACAGCTACATTTGTGAATTGTGACACTAGCTTAGCTATCAGGAAATGAAAGGTCTTTATTACCCATAGGAGAATGTTTTGCTTTGATGAATCAACTGGTCTCCGTCCAGTTACAATCTCCATAAGAAGAACACCAAATGCAAAAACATCTGTTTTCTCATCCACGATTCCATGCATAAAGCACTCTGGTGCTAGGTATCCAAATGTGCCCTCCACTGGGATTACAGCATGGTGAGTCCACTTGTTAGGAAGCCACTTTGCAAGCCCAAAATCTGTAATCTAAAGATAGGAAAAAATAAAAATAAAAATAAAAGCCTTAAGTTGAATGGACTGAATTACGTAAAATCAATGTTTTTTTTTTTTTTTCCAACTGCAAATCTACCTGTGGCTCATAATCAGGACCTAGAAGAACATTGGAGGCTTTAATGTCACGATGAATTATTCGGTGTTTACAACATTTATGAAGATAATGGAGACCCCTTGCAACTCCCATAGCAATTTTGTATCTGATTGGCCAGTCAAGTGAATTTCCTGATTTACCTGATAATCATTCCAATGCATTTAATTTCAAAGGACATAACAAATTAACAGTAATTCCCGAAAAATCATATTAATAAAGTAAAATTGGGAATTGGAGTAAAAGGCTTCCTCTCACCATGCAATGCAGTTGCCAAGTTTCCATTTTGAGAGTAATTGAGAATCAAATAGAGCCCATTTTCAATGCAGCAGCCCACTAAAGAAGCAGTATTAGGATGGCTGACATGTCCAATAACACCCAACTCCATAAGGAACTCTTTTTCCTTGTTAGGATCCTTGTTGTCCTTGGCCAACCTCTTCACAGCAATGGATCTTCCATCAGAAAGATCACCTCTGTATACTTCCGAGTACCCACCTCGTCCAACCAAATTATCTGTTTTTTTGGAAAAATTAAAAATTAAAAATGAATAAGGAATAAGGACTCTGATTGCAATGTTTCTTACTAGAGCTCAAATATTTGAAAATAACATCAATTAGAGGTTGACTGAAATGGGGTGAACCGGAACAGTGATACCTCACCTACGTGTGCGAAGAAAGAAATTCCACTAGAAAGAAAGTGGGTGGCGGTAAGGATCGAATCCGATATACCGAGACTTTGATACCTTACAAAAAACGAAATCAACCCAAAAGCTTACCCTTTTAGGTGAGGCTACATTTATATATCTCAACACAATGTTTCTTACTAGAGCCCAAATATTTGAAAATAACATCAATTAGAGGTTCCAAGGATATATATACCTAGATGGAAGTCATTAGTAGCATTGGATATCTGGTCATAGCTGAAGCACTTCAACAAAGGTTGACGTTTTCCATTTTTGGATATGTTAGATTTTCTTCTTCTGAATGGTGAACCAAGGAATGAGACTATGAGCCTGAATGGGGAGCGTAATTTTCTTAACTTGGATTGGCTCTTTTTCTTAGGACCCAATGAAGGGATATCTGTGATGCTTGAGACCCTAGTGCTAAAGGTATCATCTTCTGTGCTGTTCGATTGTCCCTCGATTCCATCTAGTACCGTTGTTGGTGAACGGCTCTGTGCCTTCGTTTCTGAGATAAAATCCTTAAGAACAGGGGAGGTAGCCTTGTCACCTTGGTTATCCTTCTTTAACCACCTTGAACTTGATTGGCTATTATCTGCTACCGAAAATATAAAAAGGGATTTGTTAACCAATGTTATTTGGATTGTGTTACCTTATTTCAGAGAATTGAATTACCTTGCTTACGTCTCCCAACTGAGACCATCGTGTAACCTTCATGTGCATGCTCAAAGCAATACTTGGTAATTCCTTTAGAGGTTCCAATTCTAAGAAAGAAAAGAAAATTAATGACCGGTCTTTATACAGAAAATTGATGACTGTTACATCACTCATGTCTTACTTTTTAGTTTGGTTTCTTGAACCACGAAGAAGAAGAAAGTCAGCAGAGATGGACTTAGCTTCCTCGACTAAACCTCCACCTACTGTGGAGCTGAATGCCACCCTGGCCTCCAAATTAACCTGATAATGATGTTTTCATGAGCATTCATCGACTCTAGACTCTAGTAGCAAGCATGCTGAACTCTAGAAGATTGTAAAAATTTTCATGTGTCAGGTTATATTTACAAACTTTTTTGTTTACAAACTCTTACAAACTACGCTATGTTCTCCCGGAAGAACACTGGTTACACTATGTTCTCCCGAGAGAACATAGTGTAATTTGTAAAAAATTTCAAAAAAAGTTCATAAACTGATCGGTCCCCATTTTTCATTTTTATAGATAGCAACATACATATTCATATATTTGATCCTTGTTGAATTACCTGATTAGACCAACATGTCTGTGCGAATTCTGCAAGCACAGATATAACGTATGCTTTTGCCTGCCTTAGTTGTGATTGCCTTCTTCTGACTGAGACACGCTTCTTCTTATCCTCAGAAGCTATAATTTAACAAATTTATTCACAGTATTAACACATGCTTTGTTCTATGTTGATCACTGAGGTTAGAATCATAGGTTTGTAAATAGTATCTCAAATGAATAAATTGAAGCTAAATGAGCTGCAAAATTTGAACTTTAGGAAGAAAAATAGTGACTAACCAAGAACATGCACGGCCACAATGGTGTCATTTGGATTGGCTAGAATTCTTATTGCCCATGAGAGAAGCTCCTTGCTATCATCTGGGTCTAAGGAGAGGCCAATTAGTATTTTAGCTGGGGAAGTTGGTAACATTCTCAAAGGCAAATTGGCAAACAGGTTAAGTCACCGTTGAGTATGTGCAGAGAAATGGTATTATTTGCTCTGCTAGTTCTTGTCACCCACGGTCTAATTCATTCTCTGCTTAAGAATAAATAGTGTGAGGAAGAGCATGATTAAATTCAGTTAGGGTGTGAGACCAACAACCCCATGTCCAAATTCTATAATACTTGTTAGAGAAGCATAAAAAGCCTTTAACAGTGGCAATTGGAGAACTGTTTAGTCTCTATTTCTCTCTCTGGTGACAATTAAGTGTTGTAGTTGGGTGCTTTGGGGTATAAGCAAAGGTGGGTGGGCACGTATTTGATTTATCTTGCTATGTAAGCCAAAGTTGAAGCTCCCCCTTCAAATTTATAGGAAACAAAGTACCTTTTCTTCTTTTGTTCTTGTTTTTCTTTTTTTACTTCCATTTGGTAGGAAAGCTTATTGGGCTATTTGCCACTCTAAAAAAGAAGAGCTTTCACTCATCACTTTATCATCAATGAAACTTTGAGAGGACACTAACTGTTTTCTCTTTTCTAACGGATAAAGTGGCCAATATCTCCGTATAACAGCTTCACTTGTTTCGCTATCAAACCTTGCAAGGTTGGCACATACCCTTCACTATTTTTGTCATGCACAACAACATAATGCTTAAAATTTCATGTGATGGGGCCGTAACGTATCTAGTTATGTAGAAATAAATAACACAACGAATTGAAGCAGGGTGAGCCGAAAATCTCTCTCATGTGTGACAATTAGGGCTTATAAAATTGGCTTTTCCTTTACATAGGTGAAGCAAGCTTACAAGAATATTCTCATTAACTATGTATGACACACAGCATTTAAAATATTTAAAATCGGATGGCCTTCTAGGGTGCTATCAAAGAATGGATTCCTTCTATAAATTTCTCCCTTCCAAGAAAGATAGGGTCATTCTAAATCCAATTATTGCTGTTTCTGAATAAGAATGGCCTCTTCTGAATAAGCATGTGCGACTTTCACTTCAAGATTCGTTAAATAATTATGCTGATTTTGCAATTCAGAGGCATAAAAAACTTGAACATGTGCTTCCAATCGGAGTTGCTATCTCAAAAAAAGAAAAGTGGACTTTACATCGTAGAGGCCACATTTACGAATCAATAAATAGGTTCACACCCATATAAACGATCCTGTAATAATTCTGGTATATAGAATTGCGTTACTTGTTACTCCATTTTTTGAAGGGACACTACTACAATATACTAATGCACGTGTGGATCCTAAACGTGAAAAAAAAATATAAAAATAAAATAAAATTGCAATGAAGTTGATCTTTTGTTGATTTGACAAAACTTTATTAAGCTTAAGCTAAAACGACTGCCGCACCTAACGGTGGAGGTGAGAGGGCGAGGGATTTGGATTAGGGAACTGCCGAGACATGGATAATCCATCTTTCCATAAACCCCACATAGCTGAAATTTCCGTCAATTTCCCCTAACTTACACTATGTTATTTACTTTCATAGAACTTTTTTTGGAAAGACATGAAGATGCCTTAATTTCAAGCAAAAGGGGATACAGTTCAAGTTCGTTGACACATCTTCATTTAACCCAACTATAATCTAACTGTAACCGTTATTATGCTGATGCGTATTCATTGTGTGTGTCGGGATATCAGTCAGAATTTTGGGTGAATTTATAATTAGAAAGAATTACACCTCACCAAAAAAAAAACCTGCACTTAAATATTAATTATAAATACGGGATTACTTTTCCAATGTGGTATAGTAATTATAAATAGGAGATTACTAGGTGAGGAAAAGAAAACTTTAGCTGATATGTAATATTTCTATTGATGAGATGTATTGAATCTTTGGTGCAAGAGTAGCATCAAAGATGTAAGATTTATTCGTAGATAAAGGCCTGATTGATTCCTATTCTCAAAAACAGTTTTTGAATTTTTAAAACTAAAAAATTAAAAAATATGTTTGGAAAGGATTGTTTTGCAAAATGATTTTCAAAACAATGATTATTTTTTAGTTTTAAAAACTAAAAAACCAAAACAACTTACGGGTGTTCTCCTATGCAGTTTTCTGATTTTTTTAGTTTTCACGATGACATTTTCGTAAATAGCAGCATTCATTAATAGCAATTTCATAAATTTGAAGACTCGAAACAATAACATTGTGGCATTTTTGTAATTCTGAAACTTTATTAATGACATTTTTGTAAATAACTACAACTATTTTATAACTTAATTTCAACTACACTCAAATAGGTTTTTTTGTTTTTTTACTCTCAAAATCAATTTTTAAAATTCATATTCAAAACAGTTTTTGAAAACAAAAACACTTTCAAACATACCCAAACTCTCCCGTAGTTAGAGACAGATAAAATGAGATCCACTATTTTGTTTTATTTATAAAAAAGGTATATTTTTCGATATGAGTGCAGCATGAAATATTAATTTCATGCAACACCAGACTATGAATTCCTTTATAAATAAAGAACAAATAATCTTCCAATTTGAACTAACTTCTAACACATACAATTATTTTGTTACTATTTACGCATACCATAGTTTATGGATTTATCATTATTTTGGTAAAAACCCAATAAAACTTGTCTAATCCCTGCATGAAAAAGACATTTCGTTTTCCTTTTCATTTCTAAACAAGGGTTTTATAAGAGTTATGTTGTATGAAAAATGAGTGTTCATAAAACACTCACATGTGTGTGTGGGAATTTTTTTTTTGAACCACTCTAAACAATTAAGACAAATAAAGATGTAGGGTTCACAAAACACACATTTGTATACATAGCTAACTGGTGTAAATATAGGTATAATGTCTTTTTGTCACGCTTATCATAAATGAGAAATATCAATTTGATGATTCTATAAAATGAGAGTTAGCCTTAAAAGAGTAAGGTGAAGGCATTAGTCATTACTGAAAATTTATACTTGGAAGTTGATTCAAAAACCAATAAATAAAAAGGCTTCACAAAACATAAGTTTATTACATATAGCCCATTTTCTTGTTATCACTGCGCTTGTAAGGATCATTCATCTTTTGGACTTGAATAGCACTAAAAACACCATAGCCAGTGGTTCCATCATCATCATCGTCATCACTAGGTTGATCAAGTGCCAATAGTTCTTCATTGTATTTGATACTATCTAGCCTCATCTTTGTCACTCTCCCATCAGGTTCATATCCTTTGAGAAGGTTAACCACTTGCTTCATGTTTGGTCGCTTCTCAGGCTCACTTTGCACACAAAGAGCAGCCACATTGATTGCTTGTTTGACTTGATTTTCATCAAAGTTCCCTCTGAGCTTTGAATCAACCAGATCCCTGAACTTTCCTTTGGTTATCAAAGGCTCAGCCCACTCAGTTATTGTTCTCTTAAGCCCACCCGGAAGCTTTTCTATTGGCTTTCTACCAGTTACAATCTCTAACAGAAGAATTCCAAAGCTATAGACATCACAACTTTCAGAAACCTTTCCCCACATGGCATATTCAGGTGCCAAGTATCCCAAGGTACCCTTAACACGGGTAGTCATGTGACTAACTCCTTCTGGTATTAGCTTTGCAAACCCAAAATCTGCAACTAGTGGTTCAAAATCCGAATTCAGAAGCACATTGCTTGCCTTGATGTCCCTATGGATGATATGGGGTGTGACCTCATGGTGCAAGTACCTAGCAACAACAGAAGAGAATACAAGGTTGTCCAATTTTAAAATTTGAAACAAGCATAGCTAGATTTAATTTTAATTTACTATAGAATACAAGCTATTTATGCTACTTGATTTAGGAATTCAAAAGTAAGAAGGTCAATTTTGCAGTCACTAGTGGTCAGTGGAGAAGAGGTCATATCCTTTCCTTTCTATTAAAACATTTCGATTAAGGCCAGTGAGCAGAGCACTTTAGCCATTGCTAAAATTTATGGGAAAAAGACTTCTCATGTTGCATGAGAAGTAGGTATTTGAACTGGGTCGTGGAGAAGAGGTCATATCCTTTTCTAATTTTTAATTTTTTTCAAAAATGACTTTCTCTCCGATTAAGGCCATTGCAGAGCACATGTTACATGAAAAATTGCAAGTCAAATAATATTTAGCCATTGCTAAGACTTTGAAGCTATACTAATTTGTGGGTGCTTGATAAGAGTGAAAATGGAACAAGTAGTATGTGAACACAATGAATGTCTAAATAGATAGTTTATGTTCATTCTCATATATTCTTCCTCCTGCCAAGCATGCTTTGAATATGAAGGTATCTTATCATTACATTTAGATTTTAGTACTTATAAAATTACTAATTATAATTGTACTCATTTATACACACAAATTCACATGGAATAATAGAAAATATTTAAGTTAGGCCAATTAAACACAAATTTGAACAGGAAAACATCATCAAAGTCAACATAATTCAATTGAATGTGGGAAAAAATATATATTAAATGTTGAAAAGTAAGGTTGAAGCTTACAAGAGGCCTTCGGCAGAGCCAATTGCAATATTCATTCTCCTTTGCCAGTTCAGTTGCACTTCAAGAGCAAACTGGCCATGGAGATGAGAAAGCAGGCTGAGATTTGGCATGTAATCGTAGACTATAAGCCGTTGATCATCCCCAACACAATAGCCCCTAAGACCCAGCAAATTTTTGTGCCTAACCCTTCCAAGAACTTCAACTTCTACTGCAAATTCCATCTCTGCCTTTGAGTTCATTGATTTCAGTTTCTTCACAGCTATCTACAATTTCCATTAAGAGGCAGCAATAACAGTTAATGAGAAAGAGATTAAGACTAAGTTTTGCACTCTGTCATTGACATCCCCAACAATGAATGCATAATAACGTTATAAAACTGAGTCCTAGGATTTCTGTATTTACCTGGAGACCATCACTGGTTCTTCCCCAATAGACGCTGCCAAATCCACCTTCACCAAGCTTATTATCTTCACTGAATCCATTGGTAGCTGCATGCAACTCCTTGTAGGTGAATATTCTCCACGAATTGTTAACTACACCAAATGATGTTGGCCTACAAAAATTACATGACAAAAAATAATAACTAATTAACATAGCATTGGAAATCACGAAATAGATATGGAGAAAATTAAAGTAATTTTACGTACACTTCTTCGACCTTCTCTGAGCCACAGCAACTGAAAGAAGATCCCATAATTGGAACTATGTTATGGGATGAAGTGATCAATAACTTAAGGAAAATTTTGGTCCTAATGGAATATTTTCTTTTAAAGAATACTAAAGTCATTTTGGTCCTCACATATCCCACATGCCGGCCGATCGACCTTGGCCGGCTAAGTCAACTTCTCACATCAAGTTTGCTTCAACAACCTTAACAAAAGGGTCACAACATATATAATGCTAATAGGTAATTTTTTTTTTAAACCATAGATATGTAGATATAGGTGTAATTTTAGCATAAGTTAATGGGTTTTATAAGAGTTATGTTATAGGAAAAGTGATTGTGTTATGTTATAGAGATTCGTTTTGCGTGCCAGATTTTTTTTTTTTGCTGCGGGCCCCACAAAATGTTGTGTATATAGAAAAATTTTTATGGTCATATTAAATGATAGATGATAAACCCTAAGTTAATATGTCCTAAAGATTCCTTTTTTAGCGGTTTTATCCTCGAATTTGTCAAGGAGCTAATCCCATTTGATCTATTTGTATATAAGTAAAGTGACTAAAGGGTTAATGTTAAACCCGACCCGAACATCGATTCGATTGGGATACTGAATTATTGGGTTACTGGTCGGACTGGTAGGTAACTGGTCGAACCGGTTGACCCGAATATATATAGATATATAAAAATATGAACATATAAATTCAATTATATTCACCATATCTAAAATGAATTAAACAAGGTTCACTAAATAAGCTAAAAAACATGAAGCATAAATAAATAAAAATGCAGACTATTACTATGTCAATTTAAATTGCAACTCTCAATCTCCATAAACATACCTCCCAATGACATTGAACTCATATTTTTCAAATTCAACTACATAAAAATGACATATGTCACATTCTCTAATTTATTATTCCGCAAATTGCTTTAGTATTAGAAACTAAAATTTGAGTTCATTGTAGAAGAGTATAGTAACAAATAAAATTACACAAAAAAATAAAATGAGTTCTACATTTTTTTCTAATAAGATGAAACAATTTTTAATTTTTGATTTTTGTTTTTGTTTTTTTTAAATGCATGCATGACTCGACTGAATCATCGGGTCACCGATTTTATCCTTACATGACCGGTTCAATACTTATTCCGAACCGGTCTGATAACCAATTCACTGGGTTCTGAGTCTACCCGGCCGGGTCGGGCCGAATTTTACAACATTGGGTTTATGATCTATTTGAGTTTGGTTGGGACACTCTTTTGTTATTTATGTGAGGCAGAATGACAGATTTTAATTGAGATATATAATTATACGAATGAGTAAGATCGATAGCTTTATTACGTTAAGATGAAACTTTAATGATTGAGTATTAGATATTTTATTTTAAAAATTTAAATTTCATAAAAATCGAGGGAATAAAATTCATAAAAATTAAAGGATTTTAAAGTTTGAAGAAGTAACACAACTCGTTAAGTTTCTTAAGTTGATAGGAATTTTAATCTCTTATACATGATTTCAAACAAAGCTTCAGCGAGGCGGTCGCCGGTCGTAAACCTTTTCCTTGTCTGACTTAATTACCATGAAAGGTTAGTGTAAAATAAAATTAAGGAGTAAAAGAATAACGACATTGATGTAGATGCAGAAATCGTCCAACTGTCCAAGGGCACCGCAAATAATTATGTTACGTTCGCTTTTTATTTGCTGATATTTTATTTACAACTTAAACAGAATTTACTTATCCTGTTTTACCTATTCACAATTTTTTTTGGTCAAAAGGCGCTTGTGATGCAAGATCACCATGTAATAATGCGTTTTGATAAACGTTGGTTACTGCAACCAAATTACCAAATCACATTATCAAATCAACGAAACAAGCATCTTACATCAACTACAGCTACTTACTGAAGACAACTTTAGTTTTACATTTTGGTTTTTGGATACACATTTTTTTTTTATTTCTTTCATCTTCTCTCACTTATTTCACTAGCAAACTTTTGAAATTTCTTCGCCCCCTCCCCACGTTAATCAAAAGTAATTTTGAAGCTGAAGGTCATGTGAAGTTGTAAACTTTTGGTATTTGTTCTCAAGTTCCTTCCCGAAAAATTGAAATAAAAACAAAAACCAGACACTTGTTAATTAACATGCCAAATGGACGAATTGCAGGTTCTTGATGTTGAATATTTCAACTTGAAACTGCATGCACCACAAAAAGATAAAATGTCAGTCAAGTTGATGTTGTCTCTCTTTTTTTCTTTTTTTTTTGGGTGGAAAAATTGATGTTATCTGTGATCTATCCAAATTGCTAAATGACATTCAAACTTAGAGGTATTGTCGCATTTGTATGTTTATGTATTTTATTGGATTAATTTAATTTCTATATATTTGCAAAGAAGATCTTATTTCATATCTCTATCGTGGAATTTGTAAGGTTATATGACACATACAAATGAAAGGTAGAGAAATTGATTTCAATTATTAATAAATGGGGTTCGAGTTGCTGCATGCAATTGTGAAGTGAATGGTTTGCACATTAATTTTTCATACACCGTAGGTCAATTTTTGTTGAGTACATACTACGACCTTAAGAGCTTAAAGCCATTAAAGTTTACTAAAAATATGGAACCCAAATGCTTTTTGAAAACGGATCCTATTATCAGTTGAGCAAACTGGTGTTTATATTATCACCATTTTGGACTAAGAAGCTTAAGAAGCTCACTGTTGAGCAATTTTATACCGCTACATTTGACCCGAAGGCCCAGCATTTTATGATGCACAGAAGATTCCTTGCATATTGCATTCTTTCATTCAATCCTCGATGAGGGCTAGGCTTGTCTCTTACTATGAGCTGGCCCATATACCATGGCTATAAATTATTGGATCCAAGTTGTTGCCCATTGTTTGCAATATATGTCAACGGCTTTTATTTTATGTGGGCCATTTGTACTACGGGCCAAGTCTAAGACAAAACAAATGCAATAATGCCGCATATCAAAATGGGACGAAAACCTTGTCAAGCACCATTATTCTTAAAGAATTTGGGATACATCTAGGGGTGTGCAAAATAACCATCACATAAAATAACCGGTTTTAAAAAACTAGTTCATGAACCGAACCGGTTTTTAAAGAACCGGTTCATGAACCGAACCGGTTTTTAGAACCGGTTTAAGAACCGAACCAGTTTTTAGAACCGGTTTAAGAACCGAACCGTTTCCGAACCGAACCAAACCATTTTCAAACCAAACCAAATTAATTTTTATAACTTTATTTTTTAAAATTTTTAATTTTTTTCTTTTCAAAAGAGGGTCGACCCGAACCGGTTCCGAACCGAACCGAACCACTTTCGAACCGAACCGAACCAGTTTTGGACCGAACCGAACCACTTAAACCAATTCGGTTCGGTTTTTCAAAAAAACCGGTTCGGTTCGACCCATGCACATCCCTAGATACATCACCACATAAGCTAGCTCAAAGAGTGAGAGTGCCCAAAATTTTATAAACTCCACATTAGTTGCCAATACAACCAATGTGGGACTATATATCTCAACACGTCCCCTCTCACGAGAGTCTACTGGGCTTGAAGGGTGGACAACATACAAGCTCACCTACATGTGGAAATTCTACTACAAAGAAAGTGGGAGGCGGTGAGAATTAGAACGCTTTAATACCATGTCAAAGAACCTTGAGATACATCACCCAAAAGCTAGCTCAAAGAGTGGGAGTGCCAAAGGCCTTATAACCTCCAGATTAGTTGCCCATACAACCAATGTGAGACTATATATCTCAACAATTATATTTGTACTTAGATCAATGTAAATTGAGAATATACTTTTACAACTTATGGCAAGAGAAAAAGAGAGTTGTCGTGACCAAGGTCAGGTTATAAGGAATGCTTTTATAAATCGTTTAACGTTGACATAAATGAATTATTTTTTATTATATGAAACAAGTGAATTAATTGAGTTACAGGTAAGTTAACTTGAAAATTATCTAGTTGCAATATAAAAAAGTTATCACGGCCATTGAATCTCATATGTATGGGTATCACTGAAAGAAAAATAAAATTAATTTTTTTGGTAAAAGAATAGGAAGAAAATAACAGTAGTTGATTGTTCCTACTTCATACAAAAGTGAATAGTCCATATAAGCTGTTTTCGCTTATAATAAAGATATAAATAACATTTTTATCAAAAATAGAATTACTTGAATACACGCATAATCAATAATGTAAGTGTAAGTCAGTAGGATTAGGATTGATTTCGTGAGTGAGGGATTTTGGTAGGTTACATTAAGTTGTGTATTCAATTCCCACTTATATAAAAGAATAAAATAATGTAAGTGAAACTCCAACATATAAAATTAGGGTTTGTTTTTTTTGATAGTTACTTTAGATGACTTTATCTAATGTTCATCAAAACGACGTCGTTTAGAGACGGAAATCATGATATTTTTATAATTTTAATTTATTTCAGGGTTATAATAGTCTTTATCACTCTAATTTTTTAATTTTTCTACCCAAAATGACGTTGTTTCGATGAACATTAGATAAAATCATCTAAAATAATATCGAAAACTTTTTCCCATAAAATTATTACTATTTTTTCAGAATTTATTAATTTAAAATGTTTCTGTCGTAATCCAATTTAGTTCCTTCGATAGTTCGATAACTTCTTTGTAATACATAGACAAATTCTAAAATAAAAAAAGTAATTAATTTTCTGTTAAAGACTTCAACCCAAAATCTTAGGGCATGTTTGGTGCATAATATAGAATAAGACCTGATAGTATAAGGCCTGATAATATAAGACCTGATTGTATAAGACGTGATTAAATTTTGATACTATCCAGCGTTTGGTATGGTATTGCATAAAATAATATCCTTCGATATTTTAAAAATTATATTAAAAAAAATTATTTTAATATATAAATACTGAAATGATATATTAGTTCTTGGGAATTGTACTTGTAAGCAATATTAATACATCAACCCCTTATCATGCCTAATTCACCACTCCTAGGCTTGATTAAGTTATATCATTTTGATGTATAAGGGGATCCTGTTGTATAAGCTTATACTATACGATGGTCACACCAAATAACTAAAAATGTCATAACGTATAGTATAAGCTTTTATATTATCAGGCCTTATATATCACACCAAACATGCCCTTAAGGTATTAGGTGATGGCCTTTTTAATGCTACCTCGTGGTCACTCAAGATTTGATACTGAGTTAAAGAACCACTACAACCCCAAACCTTAAAGTATTAGGTGATGACCTTTTAATGCTTTTATATTATTCTCTAATATTTTCCTTTAAATAAAAGCCTATACATATATATAAGCTTGTATGTGATGCTGATCAATTATGCATGATCGTTTGTACAAAACTTACAAGTGCCAGCCTTTACCTGTGCCATTCTTAGAGAACAAAAATGCCTTAAGTTGGTAGTAGCTAGCTATATATACAGAGAGATATTCTTATTATCAAAAAAATCCATTATCTATGTGTTGTGAATACGGCAAGTTTACCGATCGTTCCAAGTAATAAAAGTGATGAGTAGAGTATCGCCTCCACGAGGATTAATGCACAAAGTATTAATCTAATTATTCCCCTTAAGTTGGAAAAGAAAATTGGTTTGATGTAAGAAAGTGATTGATTGTTGTAATTTTTAAAAACAGTATTTTAAAAGCAATAATATTAAAAAGCATGCAAGAAGAGATCAAGAACGCAAGAAGTATCGATGAAAAATTTATAAAACGAATGTAGACCGGATGCACTTCACCTCCGATCCTCCCTTATATTCCTATATTGTATTTTATAATTAATTAATTCTATTGCTCAGACAATTCATTATTTCCCTATAAAATAGTTGAACGCTAATGTCTTAGTGATTTCATCCCTTTAACCCAATCAGAATTCTAATGTCTTAGTAATCCCTCTTAAATCAAGCATTAAGCAAATGAATTACAAATCTGCAATTTATATAAGACTATGTCTAGGTCATACACAAATTGTTATTCTACCCTTGTCCAAATTAAAACCCCAATATGTCTATTGTGAGCTTTAACCCTCAAAGTCCTGTAATTTAGAGTGATCAGTTCTAAACAGGATATGGAAAAATTAACACGGGTAGAATAAAATAAACTAACTAATTAAATTATAAAAACAATATAGAAAATATAAAGGATTCACATCGGTTCCATGATCCCAACTACAAAAAGACATGTTCATGTATGACTTAAACAAATTAAAATAAAAAAAATTCATGAAGAAAAAGAAAAGAAGAAAAAGATGAAGGTGAAATCTTGATCACCAGCACAAGTCTCTAAGAGCTCTCTCAATTCCCTCCAACCAAAGATGATCCTCTTTTTAGGTTTCTGCTTCCTTTTATAGCCAGCTACTCAATCAGGTTATAATCATTGAATTTATGTTGATTAAATTTCCATTTTTATCAAACTCCACAAATCAAGGATTGCATTCATGACGCCCGCACGATCAGCACCAAATCCGCACGGATTGCGCTGACAAACAGAAAGTAATTTCAACTTCTCTCTTTCACTTCTTTTTGGTGTTTCCTGCTATCAAAATGCATAAGTTGAGTGAGAGAATAATTGAGAATGAATAATCAATATTTCTTGCATTTATGAGCTTATTTTCACACATTTATGATTAATTCCTTACTTCTTTTAACTTAGAAATCATCATATGCTGGAGGCATATAACTATCTAATTATCATTGGATCAGAGAGAGGAAATATTGAACAATTTCTAAAAGGAGAAAAATATTGATCTAAAAGTGATTAGATAAGTAATGGATTGGTAGTAAAAATTTTGTACAGTAAGAATATCACCCTTTATATATACATATAGGGACATATATTCTTAATTCAATATAAGAATAATAAATCTTACATCAAATCTTAATAATTGATTTGTTTACATTCAAAATTGTCGGAAAAAAGTAAAGTTATATATATACGAAAAATTAAAAATTCAGTCACTGGACTGTCCAGTGAGTGAATTTTAATTATGTTCTCCCGCGAGAACATAGTGCAAAGATATTACAATGGTGTTCTTCATGTGTTCTCCCGGGAGAAAATAGTTATAATTTTACTATAACTATGTTCTCGTGGGAGAATATAGTGCACTGGACCGATTTTTGCATCCAGTCACTGTACACTCATCAAGCCCATATATATATATATATATATGGCTTTAACGTTTCTAAAGTGAATGTAGATAAGTTATCTACATTCGCTCCCAAAATGACGTTATTTTGGATTGAAAAATTAAAAAATTATAATGAAAAAGATTATTATAACCTGAAATAAATTATAATTACAAAAATACCTTGATTTCTGCCTCAAAGCGATATCGTTTTGGGCTCACTGTAGATAAGTTATCTACATTGACTGTAGAAAAATGAACTCTATATATATATATATATATATATATATATATATATATATGGGAATAATCCATTTATAAATTTTTACAAATTATATCATATACTCAAAAAAGTACATAATATAGTTTATAAACAAAAAATTTATAAATATAACTCTTTCATATGTTTTGATTTGACATCAAGTAGCTGATCAGGTCACAGTTATTGGTACCTCATCCAGCTCCTTGAATCACAATTATTCGTACCTCATCCTCGTTGAATCCACAACTTTTTTTTTTTTTTGGTTTTATATTTCTCATTCAACATGAGAATTGAGTTTTCATGTTATAGAGACAAAAAGCATGTGGGACCAGTATATTAGAAAAAATTATGTGTAGGACCCACGTTGACACGAAAATCGAAGGGCGTATAGAAAAATTCAAATTCTTGAGAATTATAAAACCCTTTTTCTTTTTAAACAATCGTCGCCCACAATAAACTCCCGACACTATAATATATCTGAACATTGATGTAATTAATAACTATAGTACCTAGTAATACCGCTTCAATTATTTAGTTTAGTCAAAGATTGAAAAGGGGTTCATTCATGTGATGGATATGAACGAGAGATTAATTTGAAGTGGGCCATCCGATGGAGGAGGTGAGATGATATGCGGTCAGCATATAGGAAATTACAAGGCAAAAAGAGGAAGAAAATGACTCAATCAATGCAAGAAAAGCAGAGAAAAAGAGTAAAAATATCCAAAGTCTGAATATCAAAGAAGATGAACAAAAGGAGGCAAAAACATATCAAAAAGACCTAGGTTCCCACGCTCTCAGCGCGGGAGTGGCGCTGAGAGCGCGAGAAGGCAAAAATGGACAGAAGGAACCGCGCTCACAGCGCGAGGTTGGCGCTGTGAGCGCGGGAAGTGAAAAAGTGGCAGTAACTCCCACGCCCTGAGCGCGGGAGTGGCGCTCTGAGCGTGGGAGGCGCGAAAGTGAGAAGATTCAAATGTGCAAATTAGGTCAGAATCTCTCTTATAAAAGGAGACTCAACCTCTGAAGAAACACATATCAGAACACACATCACAAGACCTAGAGGAGGCGTTCTTCGTGTTCATCACTCTGTTCTTGTACTCTTCTTTATTTTCTTTTTCAGTTTATGTTGAAATCAGATCAGCGATCATGATGTTGATTGGCTAGATCTATTTCTGTAGTCAGGGGCATGATCCTTTTGTAAACAATTGCTACAAGGATTGAATCATTCTATGTATTGAATTAATATATTTCATCTTTTATCTTGAGCGTATTGATATTATTTCTGTTAGATCTGATCAACCTAATAGGGAATAATTTTCTGGGGATCAGGATTCACAATAGGGATGTTGGAATACTGATCCTGAAAGGAGATAAAGATGACTCTCCATGCATGTTCTAGGGATAGACTTGTATGGATTGCAGTCGTGGGATTTATCTACATAATGCTTATTTTCAGGCGGAACTACTAAGGGATTAGGGTTCCAATTGAAGTAAAGGGTTAGATCGCCAAGGGATTGAGATCTAACTAATTATTTCTAAAAGATGATAATTTGTCTGAGTTGTTAATTTCAATAGGTTTTATGAATCAATCCGAAGTAAAATTGGGAACAATTGGTGAATGTACCCTGGCTACAGTCTTCTTCATCACTTTTTCTACAAAAACATTTCTTCATCTATTTTAAGTCTTTTCCAGAAAAATACAAAAACAATTCTTTTACTTTTCATTTAATTTAAATTACAATTATTTGTCAACAATCAATCGATTTATCTAACTTAAGAGGACTGGTTATAGTAGTAATTGTTTATCAATCCCTGTGGAGACGATACTTACTTATCACTTTATTACTTGGAACGATCGGTGCACTTGCCGAGATCGCAACAAGTTTTTTACTGATTCTGAAATGCTCCAACAGTTGCTGGTTCAGAACAACTATATGATGAGCATGTTGGAGCGACTATGCCTGGATAGGGGAATTGACACGGCTGGATTAATGGGTCAAGTTCCCCCTGCTACACAAAGGCCCATCTATGCCTTCCAACACTGCAGATGATTACATTCTGGGCGATTTTGCAGATGATGAATTTATGGATGGCTTTTGATCTTGTTCCTCCATTCCCATTTACTGCATTTTGTTTTAAATTTCTTGGAACAATTTAGTTTTATATTTTGTTTTTAAGGTTGAACAAAGTTAAGGTTGATGACACTTTATATTGGGTTCTCATTTCTTGCATATTATGCTTTGGATATTAACAACTCTGTGTGTCCTACATCTGGCAAAAGCTATGTCTTAGATTAGTTTGTTGCTGAGGACAGCAACATTCAAATCTGGGAATTATGGCATACATGCTGCATGCAAGATTGCGAGATTGATGAATATGGTGGAACTACACCATGAAAAAAAAAAGAAGTCTTGTATTGAAAAGGAAATTCTCAGGTTCAGTTATGTTTGATTAAATTCTGGATATACATGAGACACCATGATTATTAGCACTCAGTTCGTCCAAAGAGCAAATAGTTGAATGTGCTGACCCAAATGGAGGTTGCTGTATTTGCTTTTTTTGCTTTGAGCTGTTCAGTCGTATGCATATATAGTTGCTCTTGTGACATGTCGGGCGTGAAAATATGACCGCAGATTTCAACTAACGAACACATTTGAGGCATTAATTGAATTTTGGGAGGAAGTTGGATGTGCCCCTCTTACGGATATTTACCAATCATAAATTACCCAATTACATTTATGATATGGATATTAATAGAATTAAGAGCAAATGAAGTTGTTACATGATGACATCAATGATAGATAAGGAGAGACAGGGAGAGGAGCATACAAGCAGAAGCTTACTAACTTTTACCCTCTACATACCAATAATTCTTTTAAAATAAATTCCTGAAATTTCGATTTCTTTCCTTTTTGGATGTGCAATTTTTGCTTTCTTTCTAAAGATATCGTATATGTTTCTTTAATAATGCAAAGATTTATTAATACAGACAATTTTGTGGCATCAATATCAATAAAGCCTTAACAACGATTTGAACACGATACAAGCAAGACAGCTAGCCGCATAGGACCATACTTATCCCACTAAATTGCGATTGTCATAATCATAATAGTTGCTACTTCCTGTTATGAAGTTTTGCTTCTTTCATCGTAATTTCTTGAAATTGTAATTTTAAATAGGGTTTTATTTATTTTATTCAACATGAGATAAATTAAATTCTTACACACACATAATAAAAGTTGGTCTCACCTCTATTTTTTTTTTTCAATTATTTATGGGTCCCCTTATAATTTTATTTCTAACATAAGATAATCTGCAATAACATAAGAAAAACATTTCCCTTTTATATGAAAAATGTTAACTTCTTTCAACTCCCTTTTATTATTGGTAGACGTCAAGTGAGCAACTTTAAAATTTCCTTAAAAAAAAAAAAGAATTCAATTAAAAAATATTTGGTAAAATTATTTTTTTAAAAAAATAAAAAAATTCTGACTTTTCTCTTCTTTCTCAATCTAAGTCTGTCTCGGTGACAATAAACAACTTCAAGCATATTTTTTCAAGGGAGGGGATTGCCAAACAATCCAATGATGTAGCATATATTTGAAAGCGGTCAATGTTGGGACACGTTTTTTTTGTTTTTATTAAAAAAAGAAAAACCCGTGTATGACAAATTGGAAAGGAAATCAAATGTAATAATTTATAAATTGATTTTTTTGAAATCTCAATAAACTGAAAATGAGAAAGAAATTTTCCATTTTTAAATGCAAACTCGAAGGAGGGGAATGCCAAACAATCCAATGATGTAGCATATATTTGAAAGTAGAAGTTACGGGAGTACAGAAAGGAATTTAATCACAACCCGTGTATGACAAATTGGAGATAGGAAATCAAATGTAATATCATAGTTTTAAATTACATGTTTAAAACACGAAGATCTTTATTTCAATAAACTGAAAATGAGGGAAAATGTCACAGTGAAAGTTTCTGCTAAGATTCAAGGAAGGTTATACCTGTAGATATCTACCAAGGCGAGGCGTTGTTGGTCTTGAATACAAATTAGAAGATTGGTACCTGAAAAGACTTAAGAAGTTAGTACTTAATAGGCATTGGAATCTTGGTTTTACTTTTGGGGGTTGCCCTGTACATATAGTTGATGAATTAAAGTCCTTATAGGAGGTGTTGGAATTGGTGGTAAACTTTAATATGAGGTTTATCCCCTTAGATTATGTTTATCGATCTTATATTCTAGATGCCCTAGTGATATATGTTGATAAGTTCTCGGTACAATGTTGCCTAATTTCTGGATATGATTTTTATACAGTAAACAGAGTGTAGATTTCTCCAATATTATTACCTTACCAATTGATTTTAACTTAAATTGGGAACTGATTGTTATGAAGATATTTATTCGAATTAAAAGAATAACAAATGAATGAAAAAATATAACTAATTAAAAAGGCAATCATGATTAGAATTACTATAAGAGATTTAAGCCTAGGATTTTAATTTCACCTAGCATGCATGCTCTCCTTAGATTATTGTATTCTCGTTATTAAGATTAATGTAAGAACTATAAAATACTTATCTAGTGTATAGAACTATAAAACTCCATTGATCTTATCATTAACATAGACTACAAGGTATTTAAAATCATATATCTATGTTATTTAAGTCTATTTGTTTAAGCATCCTATCATACCTCTAATCAAGGTTCACTAAACAAATGCAAGAAGTACAAATTTATCTATGGTTATTACTATGTTGTTCCAACTTATGAGTTATGACTAATCCTTAATCCCTTTTTCGAATTCATAAGGATCTCACATTCAACTGCTCATGAGAATTACATGATTTACCATCCATTTAATAAATCAACAATTACATTCAATCATGCATAAGTATTAAGAGCAAGATTGAAATAAATGATCAAATTCATAAATTAAAAAGAATTACATGATTTACCATCTATTTAATAAATCAACAATTACATTCAATCACGCATAAGTATTAAGAGCAAGATTGAAATAAATGATCAAATTCATAAATTAAAAGGGAATAAAATAAATGAAGGATATTCTTACTACCAAAATTTTCTATCAAATTCATTTAATCACCATTGGATCAAAGAGAGAGAATATTAAAAAGTTTTTGAAAAAAGAAAAAATATTGATCCAACGATGATTAGATAGGTAGTAAGTTGGTAGTAGAAAATTTTGGTAGTAAGTATATCCCTCCCCAGATTTACATGACTATGCAATATTGAAACCTTAGAATAAAAAGTATAGTTCAAAGTAGAAAATAAACAACAAAACAAATTTGGGATGCAAGTCATTGAAACAACATTAAGGAAAGAAAGAAAGACGATTCCCCTTTTCTTTGTCAAATGGCTTACGCTCAATCTTGATATAGTGCATATTCTCCACTTTTTGGATGAGTGGTGATTGAAGAGATTAGGGTTGAATGATGATTCAATGATGTATCCTTTTTTCTCTGACCTCTTGAGCAATTATTCTCTCATAAATCCTTAATGGTCATCACTTCGAATGCGAAAGATGACTTAAAAATCGTACAATGTCATTTTACAATGTATCAGCGTTTAGGCATTAAGAACATCCAAGCAAGTTTTTTTCTCATGTTACCCGTCTAAGCCTTGGATACATCGCACCTGGCATTCATATTCCGGAGACAAGTTCTATTTTGCGATTGGATTGCCTAGACTAATGGGCGCTCAAGCACCGGGATAGGCTGAAGTTGCACATTTTTTCTTGTTTTAGGCATAACTTAGGCTATAGTTGTCCGATTGTTGTGATCTTAATCTAAGTGGAAAACTAAGAGAATGATCTACAACTTTTATGGAGAACTTGAGATCTAATCCTTTGATTTGAGAAATTGCTTGAAAAATGATTTATGGACAATTTTTGTTGATTTTCTCCTAAAAAACATCACAAACAGCACAATAAATCTATTGCATCATTTTCACCAAAAAAAAATAAAAAAATCTATTGCATCATACTCTATCAACTTACGAGAAAAATAAGTCATTTATTGTTCCAAATAATTAAGTAAATAAGCAATGTGTTAGAAAAAGGTGTAAGATAACCCTATAAAATAGTGATATCACATAGTTTTTTCTTTTAGGTTAAATCTTAGTATAGTTTTTTATTTTTTTGATAATCTTATGTATTTTGTGTTTATTTTAGTCCTTATAAGTTAAGAAAATTATGTGATTAAATAAATGATATTAGATATAAGTAATAAATAAAATGATTATAATTTAAACAAATTAAAGAACTAATTAATAAACATGACGTGAAATAAGGAACAAAAATTTAATTGGGTCATGATAAAATGACAGAAACAGATATTATGCAACTATTAGGGGTATAAATGGACTGGACTAAGTTAGACTTTGACTTAAATATGTATGTCATATTTGTGTAAAATATTTTAAGCTTGACCTTACTTGTTAACCATGTGTACCCTAAATTATAGGTCTTACTTGACCTATATTTAAAAACTAAAAGACTCGATGTAAACCTATTAACTTGTTTAAACTTTTTAGGCCTTCAAGGTTTGAAAAAAATAACTCAAATAATATTATTATATTATTTATAATTATTTAAATAATAATTTTAAAAAATAATATAAAAATATAGGCCGGCAAATAGACTTATAGGTAGGTCGAAAACACAACTTATAACTTTCACTGTACTGAGTTAGATGACATGACATGTCATTTATAAACGTTTGACTTTTTACATTTCACTTATTTATACCCTTACAAATTGTATATACTCTTATATTATTTTCCATTTCAAATTATGAAGAATAATTTCAACTTTAATTTATGTATTATTCAAAATTAAAAACAAAATTTTTTTGCATTTTTTTTTATATAAGTGGGAATCGAATGCACAACCTAATACAACCTACCCAAACTCCTCACCACTAGACTAATCCTAGTTGTTTCATCTGCTCAATCTTATCCTTTTTGATTAAATGATTTCATATAAATCACCATTTTTATAAGGAAAAAATTCTTTCAAATTGAGCTTATTTTTAAAAGTAGATCGAAAATAAAAATTAATACACTTTTAAATTATTTAAGAAATTAATATTACTATTAGAAGGTAATTGAGAGTAAATGGAAAATACTGATTTCATTAATTGGGTGATTCATTTGTACAATGAGTGAGCTCTTATATAGAAAAGCATAAGAGAAAAGAGAGATCTATAATATCATTGAAATACAAAACTACCCTTATACCTAATATCTAATACTCCCCCTCAAGATGGAGAGTGAACAAAGAGAACTTCCATCTTGAACAAGGAAAACCAAGAAAACATAATAGCAAAAAAATATGATCATCAGCTAGTAAAGAAACAGTGCTGGAATGGACATCAGCTATAATGTGCTGAAATGGACATTAGCAAAGGAAGGTAGGGCTGGGATAGACATCAGCAACCTAATTTGAACCGCCGGGGTGGACATCGGCAAAATCAATTGTTCTGAAATAAACTTCAGCAACATGAATAATGTTCCCCTGAATAAGAAGCCAAAATAAAGTCAAATAATGGCAAAACCAAATAACAGCAACGCCAAACAATGGCAAAAACAAATAACAGCCAAACGACAGTACATAAGAAAAATAAATAAAAAATCCATGAGCTCCATGAGTCTTCACAAACCTGCAAAGAAGTCTGACAGAACAAGTAGACAGATCTGAAAATAAAAATATATCAGAGACCAAAATTGACTGTAAGATGACAAAGAAGAGATGACGTGGGAAGAACGTAGATAGAAAAATATCAGGAAAAAAAAATATGCCCAAAAACACAGAACTGGAAAACAACACAGATCTGGAACAGAAATGGCTAGAGAAAAGGAAGACACGGCCAGAGAATGGACGATGCGGCCGGAGAATCAGACATGGTCGGAGATGATGACCGGAAAAGAAAAAGTCACGACTGGAAGAAGAAAAACACTGCCAGAGGAGATAAAAAGACACAGATCTGAAATGTGAACGATCTGGAACAACGGTCGGAGAGATGGATGATGCGACCGGAGAATAAGACGCGGTCAGAGATGATGACCGAAAAAGAGGAAGACGCAGCCGGAAAATCCCCAGATCTGAAAACCAAAAAAAAATAAAAAAATGAACCAGCCGGAAAAGAAAGCACGGCCTACACATAGCCGGAAGAAGGAGATGCCAGAAAAACAAACAAATCAGATCTGAGAAGGGGAAAAATGATCCAGATCTGTGAAATCTAGAGGAGAGGACAACGGAAAATAATGCCGGAAAATGAGGCAAATGGGGAAAAATGATCCAGATCTTTGAAATCTAGAGGAGAGGACGCCGAAAAATGAGGCAAAGGGGAAAAAAAGAACCAGATCTGTAGAAAGAAAAGGAATGAACCAGATCTGTAGAAAGAAAAAAAAAGTGATGGCAGCGGAAAAACAAAGGGGAAAAGAATAGCACTGATGATAAAAATAAATTCACAGATCGGGATCAGATCCGGAAGAAAGGAAACAAAGAAAAAAAAAATAGTGATTGCAGCGGAATCTCCATTCATGGAGGATAAAAATGCTTTGATACCATATTAGAAGGTAGGAACAGTGACCAAGATGCCACATTTTGTCAATTTTTTTACCCAAATGCCACGCGAACAGTATTTTTTACCAGAATGCCACGTGTCATAATTCGCTACCAGTGGTAGCGAATTTCGTGACACGTGGTCATATTGCAGACGAAATTCACTACACAGTGTAGCGAATTATGTCACGTCAATTTTTTCCTGCAAAAGTGTGACACGTGTCAAAAAAATTATTCGCGGACATAATATGCTACACAGGGTAGCGAATTACGACATGCTTGACACGTGTCATTTTTGCTGACTGTGCATTCTGATGTGACATAATTTGTTATGCTGTGTAGTGAATTATTTGCAAGCATATTTCGCTACACAGTGTACCGAAATATCCCACATGACATTTTGGGAAAATTTACTGTTGGCGTGGCAGTCTGGTAATTTTTTTTGGGCAAAAATGGTCACTATTGGAAAATATTGATTTCATTAATTGGGTGATTCATTTGTACAATGAGTGAGCTCTGATATAGAAGAACATAAAAGAAAAGAGAGATCTAGAATATCATTGAAATACAAAACTACCCTTATACCTAATATCTAATAATTACACTGCATTATAAATTAAATTAACCATAAATACATCCTTATCTATTTATTATAGAGACAACTTCACTTTAAAACATCATTTTCCTTTCATTTAATCCGATATGTAGAGCAACACGGTAACCAAAATATGGCAACAGCATTCATTGTTAACTTTCAAGCATTTCGTTTATTTTAATTTTTTTTCTTGTCAGCGAGGAACCTAATTAATTCCTACACGGAACAAATTTTCAACTATCGTCGTCTGGTGCATGTACGTATTGGTGAAAATTTCAATTCCAGAGAGTTGTTGGAAATCTTGCCAGTGTAAACCGAAAGATCATACTCTGAAGGACAAGTTCAATGGTTTCAATTTTGCTGTGAGGATAACTTCGTCGCTTACAATATTATATTTTTTTTTAGACAAAAGCAGTGCATCACTTAATTAACTATGAAAGTTATAGATGAACATTATTTTTGGTGAACTACATCAAGGACTACCCCTATATATAAGGGCATATGGTGCGTTACACTAAGCAATTAGAGACGCATTTTCTATGTAAAAAAGGATAGAAACTCAAGTCAAACAACAGAAGGCAGCGTCGTCCTCATCTTTCTATCCTTCATTCACGAATTTGCAAGATCAGCTAGCTACTCACATAATTAACACACACAAAAAAAAACTTTTGTTATGACATTACTTTTATGAAAGCAAGGCAAACAAATTTCCCACATACACTTGGCGAGTATTTGATTTGCTTAAGAAGCAAAGAATAAGAAACGATGGGCTCAAGCTCACCTATTTCGTATTATTGTACAAAGGTTCTTTTTTATTTTCTTTTTGCTTTGATCGTACAACTATAACGATTAAAATTTTGTTTCTATTATATATTTACTTCCTGCTTTACCATTAACTTGTAACGGGAATTTATAAGTACTACGCATTTCTTATTCGCTTAGTCCACACGTCAATATCACTATTAAAGTTAGCCAGCTATAAATATAAAATTGTATCAATTAATGTAGCAGAAATTACTCCAAAAAGGCGCGTAGTGATCATTATTATTATTATTATTTTGGTGGGCAGCGATTATTATTTGTTAGTTTGGCGTGTAGTGGTTATTAATTTGTTAAAGCAGATAATCATGTATAAAATGTGTTACATAAAATACACACAAAATTCATAAAACCCTTTATTAGAACAGATAATCATGTATAAAATGTGTTACATAAAATACACACAAAATTCATACCTGTTTCTATTTTGGATTTTATAAGAGTTATGTTGTAGAAAAAATGATTGTATTATATTATAGAGATTCGTTTTGCATGTCGGAAGTTTTTTTTTTGCTGCGGGCCCACAAAATGTTGTGTGTGTAGGAAAATTTTTATAATCATGTTAAATGATAGATTATAAATCCTTAAAAAAATCAAGTGTAGAGGTTTTTTTTTTTAGTTTCAGCTATATGACAGAATGATTCTTCTGCAATAGAAGAGTCGAATTGTCCTTAAATTTATTTATATTCTTTTCTCAATATATAAATCTCCACGTACGATCAAACGTTTTCCTCATAAAATTATTCACAAACGGATTACATTAGTCTATATATGATAAAAAAAATAAATATTTTGTAGAACTAGCACTTTTTGAAGCAGAAAATAAAAAAAAAAAATTAAGGCACGCAAAATGAATCTATACAACATTACACAATTAATTTTCCTACAATATCACTCTTATAAAACACATATATAAATACCTTGGATATGTGAAGGAAAAACATAACCGCATCGCTCCATACTAAACAAATTTAGTCAAATAGTGTGAAAATATGAAATTAAAATATTCACCGCCAGAAGGAACATTTTCCGTTACACTATTCACATTACCTTATTTACACAACGATTCTTCACAAGTACCAATATCAATTATTTTGTTTAATGTTTATCATGATTTTGGAGACACACAATCGACATGCATTAAACCCTCAATACCGTCATCCTTATCCCCACTACTCAATGCTTGAAAAGGATATCAATAGAAAAGTTATTTTAGACTAAACAACAATGAAAACGGTCTACCAAAAAGAAATTGTATTTCATTCGAAAATATTGCTACTTCATTTATACTTTGCATATTTAATTAAAAAAAAAATACTTTAAAAAACAAGAAGAAGAAGAAGAACAGTGTATTAGAATGAATATTTAAGTTGTTTTATTATTTAAAAAGGAAATAGTTAAAACAAATGAGACTCAATAAATCCAATAAATTATAACCGTTAGATTTGCGTACAATTTTTTTTTTGGTTGTAATAATAGTAAAAAAAAATTGGTGGTGAGTATATCTTTCCGCTATAATTGAATATTTAAGTTGTTTTATTATTTGAAAAAGGAATAATAGATAAATATCATTACCCTAATAAAAATACATTACTTGTGAATCCTAGGAAAGAATAAAACAGAACCAAATACAGGGCAAGATCAATCTGTTTTGAACCTTTGTCCTAATGAAATTCTTGCTTGGCGTGGAAGTTGAAAACAATTGAACCATTATTCTACAGACATGGAAAATGCCAGTTTGAGACAACACTTTGAGAATTTCCAGAGCCGTTTTCACACCACAAACTCCCAATGTAAACAGAAAAACCCAAAAAAAGAGAACAACAAATAAAAAATGAAAGGAACTAAACTCAAAGCAAATTAATTAGGAAAGTGCCACGGGAAATAATGCGGCTACTGCACTTCACTGTTTCTTCTCGCCGCATCAGTCACATAATACAATTCTCTTCCCCTTGGTAGCATATAGCTTTACACGTACCTTCTCCTTAACACGACACTTCAATGGCGCCAGCTCTCCATGTCTTGCAATCAAATCAGAGAAAAGCATAGAAAGGGTCAATTTTTTTCTTACCTTTTTAATTTTTTCTCTATTGGCTTTTTATTCCAGATATTATTTGCCAAAACTAGCCCTCATGTAAGTGAAAATTTCCATTTACAAATCTTATCTCAATGGATGAAAACCAGAAGAAAAGACCAAAATTGTGAAACAGGAAACCTTCCATTCCACCTCAACGAATTTACATTCCCGAACTAATGTACAAATGAAAAAAAAAAAGAAAAACAAAAAAAATAGGAGAATGATCTAAATCTGTAAATCAATCCCCACACGACCAAATCCTTGAACATGCAAGGGATGTAGCATATAGAGACACCTAAATCAAATGTCCAAAAACGACCAGTGTCACAAGGCTTTGCTTTAGCTAGAAAACAAAAACCCCAAACATGTGCAGATGCAGATGCTTAACAGCTCTGATCTGCTGAGGTGTCAGGGTTTTCCCTGTTCTCGCTCCGCACCTGATCGTTGCCGCCGCCGCTTTCCTGTTTCACAGTCTCAGCCATTTCCACCGATTTTTCGGTCTGGTCGCAGGTACAAGTGCTGGTGTTGTCGCCGAAGGAAGAGGACCTGCTAGTGCTGGCTGACGACATGCTGGGTGTTGCTAAGAATGTTGGCTTCACTTGTCCAGCCATAATCACCAAGATCTTCTCCTCGTACTGTCTCTGTGGTTTCTGGTTCTGGTCGGTTTTGCCTTCGCCAGCCTCGAGGTCTCGCTCCGATTCGCCGTTTCCTTCGAGGTACCCAGAAAGCTTCCAGTAGGAGCATGCAAGGATCAAGAGAGCAAAAGCTATGAGACCCAACATGGCTGCTAACCCACCGAACAAGTACGGAACCGGGGAATGCCATGGCGAGTGTGGTGGTTGTGAAGAGAAAGGGGCCCTTTCGTTCACGTCCATGGGTTCTCTGTATGCTGCCATTTTGTTTTTGTTTTTTCTCTTATGACTCAGAAAGAACAAGAGAGGAAGAAGAGAATTAATATTTAGGGGATTCAGATTGGGTTGAGAAGTGGGTGATGGGGTGGAAAGTATTTATAGAAGTTAAGAAATAGTTTTTGATTATTTCGGATTATGGGGAGAGAGGTGATTCATGATGTCATTTTTCATGAGTTGGAGAAGTGGGGTATGTTTCTGAGTTTTTGTGATTTTTTTATTTTTATTTATTTTTTGTTTATCCTTCTTCGAGGATAGGATCATCACAACTCACAAGGAATGCGCACTCAGGAGCGTACTGGTCACGTCAAAATCATATCAGAGGGGAAGAGAAGAGGAGGAGAATGTGATCCTCTTGCATGTTTGGCAAGAAACAAACAGAAAAATGAAATACCGGTGGATGCATTGTTAAATTCCTTTTGTCATTTTAAAATGTATCTGTTGATTCCGGTGTCCTTTCCTATGTATAATTTATGGGAAAATATTTTCTAATACTGCATGAGAATTTAATTCTCATGTTGTGATCATTCGATTTGCGTGCAAAGTTTTTTTTTTTTTTTTAATAAATGTGCAGCCCACCATTGATTGAGTCACATGATAATTAAATTCTCATTCAAAATGAGAAATTCAAACCCCATAGATAATCCGTATATCTAGCGTAATAATTTTTTCTTTCCCATTCAAATAATATTGTTACAATGGTTTAAATAATGTACATGCATGCATGATTCCTGAGATTGGATTATTGGAATCAATAAAGATTATGTATTTGTTTTTTTAAATAAATATAAAGCAAAAATGCCTCCATGGCTTTACATGATGAGAAAAGGGATTCCCCTACTAGAATGCTTGGGATTGGGGTGATTTATCTATACATTCCATGATACTTATTTAACCATTCAGATATGGTGTATGTGTGGGATTCTTAAAAAAAATTATATTTAAATACAACGTAGGACCATGTGACATCATAATCTTTAGATTAGGGGGGCCATTCTGGTATGATTACTGTGTAGACCACCTGATGAGCGTGAGAAAAATCACATGTTCGCTACCCTACTGAGTACAATACAAAGAGATTCCGTTTCAACCGTTTGATTGAAGAAGATCCATTGTAACACTGGCACGAAACGGCGGCGCATGTATGCCGTGACACGAGCGTCCATGGTACACTCGTTTCTCACGGAATCTTTCCCTCGCAGCCCCATCTTTTTTTTGATAAACACAGCCCCATCTTTTGTTTTTGTAGCGTAGTGAGAATGTTTATATCATTAATAAATGAAGTGGGTGGAGAGAAGGTGGAAACCGTTTCATTTTTCCAAAAAGCAGCTGATTTAAAACAAAATGCTTGCATATTGCAATCAATGGGCTTCTCATGTCATTACGTGACGGACTTATTTTTATTTCCGTATTCCATCTTTTAAAAAAATATATATATATTAGAAAAAGTAATAAAACTTAATATATATATATATATAGAAATTATAAACTAAATAATACAAGTAAAGTTTTCCAATAAAACTTAATATATATATAGAAATTATAAACTAAATAATAAAAGTTAATAACTTTACTTGTTTATAAGTTTTATTATTCAGTCTAAATTTTAAAAATAATACGGTATTTTCTTTAGCAACTCCTTATTTAGTGCAATTGAAATTTGGTTCATTTAGGGCAAGTATCATTTCTGCCGCATGCTTTTTCACTAGTATTAGTATTTGATAAGTTACCAAGTACTTATGTAGGTTAGAATTTAATTTTGATATAGAATAAAAAAAATCACACTTGCATCTAATGATATAATGTCACATCATTTAATACTAATTCAACAAGTACTCTGATGAGGTTCTGTGTAATACCATATTGATGAGTAGTGTTTTTATACATATACTTTTATAAATTTGGTATTTCATCAAACTTGGCTCTTAACATAAATTATTTTATTTTTTTGGTATAACTTAACATAATTATTTATCTCTTACGTTTACCTATCATAATATCACTTAATACCTTATGAATTACATGTTCACTGTTGTGAGTAACTTTCAAATTGAGTTATCGAGATCCAAATTTTTCTAGATTCAAGGCTTCTGCCATTTCAAATCTATATAAACCATTATTTTCACATTGTTGTTCAATACAATTGAATCTAACTCAGCACCATGTTTTAATGTTTTATTTTATTCAGTTTTTATTTTATATATGGACCGAAGCGGTGAGACCCTAACCGTTCTGAATGACGGTTATTTAAGTGAAACTTTAGGAAATCCTTCGGCAATCAGATTTTTGGGAGTTTGACGACCGACAAAGATTTCTCTGAAATTTCAATTCAATTTTCTTCTTCTTGTGGTCTTGTTCTTTTTAATTTTTAATTATGTTTACCTTGGCCATGTGAGGCTAAGAACCCTTGAATCAACCTAAGGGTAGCGGATTCCATGGATTAGTCTTGAGAATCTACGCTTTGTTTAAATCAGTTTTGTTTCCCTTCCAAACTCAGATTGATCTCGTGCGATTGTGGATATTCAATTTGAGATTCGCGATTGTGATTATGGAAAGGGATTAATCATCAGATTTGATGATTAGATTGATTGATCCTATGACCTTAAATCAAACGGGCTCATACTCTGCGATTGTATGAGTAGAAGCACCGTATTTGATCAAACGCTAAGCGATCGCTTAGAGAGGGTTCTCAATTGAAAATAAGGATTATGATTCAATTGACAATTAATGACGATTCTGATATCTTTTTATCCGAGGAAAGACGTCCTAGGAATCACAGCCTTAGGTTGGTTATTTTTAAATTACGATTTCAAATTTTACCTTTTTATATTCTGCTTTCATTTAAATTAATCAACAACAAAAAAACCCTTCCCTTTTATATTTTATTTCACATAGCGATTCTGATTTTAAGCAGGTTCTTTGGGAGATGATCCGAGTTGCCCTATCACTACAAAACCTAGCTCGGTAATTTGCGTGGTTCGACAGCGTACGTCAGATATGATATCAAAATCTCAAGTCCAAAGTTCGATAGAAGCCTCCCTATTCTTCAAATAATCTTCTAATAAATATTATGAAATTTCTTAGCATAGATTGATGGACCAGTGCATTGTTCACCTTAGAGGTGGCAAAGAGAGTCGGTCCAATTCAACTCGCCACAAACCCACAAAAAATGGAGTGGGAAACGCTCACTTTTTAAAAGCGGGTTGAAAATATAGACTTGTCGAGTTTTATAGCTGGTAAATTAAAATTAAAAACTTACAAATGAATCTTATTTTATGAGTTTTATAATTTTTTTAATTTCATTTCACACTCTTGTTAATTGTTTTCAATCCATGCCTGAATGGATGTTAATATTTATTTTTTTTGTACAGAGGAAAAGAAAGAAACAAACTACGGACGAAGAACTCTGGGTAGCACTATGCCCTTAATATCATTCAAAACCAACTCTTTGCAACCACATGGAGACACTTCTTACCAGTGGGCTATGTTGCACCGACCCCGATACAGGACTCGTGACACGACACGTCAACACGTTAATTGTAAAAAATATTAAATTTCGATACGTTAGGACACGTTTTGATATTAAATAATATTTTTAATATATATAATATAGTTTACATATAATACATTTAGTAGCTCAAAATAAGTCATATAATCAATCAAATATTCAAATTTCATAACATAAATATAAAGAAAAAATAATTTTTCATGCCTTATTAATTTTGTAGGTCAAATTTCATAACAGGAAATATTTGATTTATAAATTAATTTTTCATGTTTAGTTAAAAAGATAAAAATAAAATAAAATTTGGATAAAAAAGGGTCGAAAAACGTTGACTGCGTGTCGAAAAATGTTGAATGCGTGTCAGAGCGTTTACTGTGTCGAAAAATGTTGACCGTGTGTCGAAATATGACGGTGTTCGACATGCATTTTTCCCCCAAAGAGCATGCTTGTGCATCAAAGCCAATGGGTATTCCAGTCATCAACAAGCCAACCAGATGGCAACTCTGTTTCCCTCTTTATGAGTGTGGCATATTTCAACACCTTCCAAGGGTAAGTTAGCAACTCTTTGATTCCGGTAACCAGAGAATAACAAGGGTGAGATCTAATCTAGCCCTCTATTATCAATTGCTTTGCTATTAGTGAGTCCCCTTCCAATATAATTTGCCTATGCCCCTGCTTCCACGTCCAGTCCAAACCAATTAAAATGCATAGAGCTCGGCCATGATCACTGTTCCCTGGCCCAAATTTTAATAGAAATCATGCATCCATCTCCATGTGACATCTCTAGCAACTCCACCTCAAGCTAGCTTTGTTCCATTACCCTTGCAAGATCCCTCAATATTAATTTTTAACCATCCTTCTGAAGGAAGATTTCAATTGATCAAAACTTCTTTTTTAGGTTCCAGCGCTAGGCCAACAACCGATAGGATTTGATTCGCGCAATCAATATTAATGACATTACAAGAGACCTGATAATAAATATCCTGGGGTTGAGACTTTTATCATTAAAAATAAGGTTGCTCATGTACTTCCACATATTCCAGCAGACAACTCCAAAAATCAAATTCCATTTAACCGTCTGATATTTTCAGTTGGGATTCTTTTTAACCCAGTTGTCCAGATCATCATTGCAAAACTGGACGAGTTCTCTGGCGTTTAACCAATGAGACCAAAATCCTGTAGACTAGCTGCGATTCCTGAAAACATGATTGTCTTCTATGGAGGTATTGCATCTGGGACAAGCAACATTATCAGTATATGCCAATGAGTTCTCTTTGCATTCGTGAGGAGCTTGTTGCCATATAGGAGCTAAATAAAGAAATTTAATTCGTTGGGCCCCTCCCAATTCCATACTAAATTCCAATCTTTGGTATTAGAACTAATCTGAAGAGGTGATAATGAAGAGTAAGCTAAATTTATTGAGAAAACACTAGACGGTGAAGAGCACCAAATAACTCTGTCATGACCTTCAAGATTACAAGGGGGACTTTGCCTGCTATCTCATTTAGGAAATTTTCTAAAAGCAGATGGTCAAATTCACTCCAATACCAAGCCTATTCTAATGGGACATAATATGCAAGTTTCCACTTGATAGCCTCTTCAAGAATATCACCTAAAACTTTGTCTATTAGTCTACCAATTCTAGGAACCCAATTATCGAGCCAAAAGTCAGTGTTGGTACCATCACCAAGGAAGATCTTAGGACCTGATTGGACATGGTCCGAAACTTTTTGAATTCCTTTCAACTTATTGGATACATTCCTAACATTGTTAAGCTTAGGAATGATCCATTCTCCAACCTTATACTTGCTATGAAGGACTTTGACCCATAGATCATCTTTATTTGTGGGAAGGCCAAATCCCAGCTTCATTGAAAAAAACATTTTTTACTCTTTTTTGATCCCTGAAACCCAAGCCCCCATCTTTCTTTGGTTGTCAAACTATGTTCTAGCTTATTAAATAAGTTATGATCACAACAAGATCCCTAAATGAAACTTCTAGTTAACTTCTCCACCTCATTGCAAACACCATTAGGAAAGGCAACAATTTGCATGGAGTATGTATGCATAGATTCTACAACTGTTTTTGGTAAGGTAGCACAACCAGCTA
Source organism: Gastrolobium villosum (assembly GCA_032173675.1). Classification (NCBI taxonomy): domain Eukaryota; kingdom Viridiplantae; phylum Streptophyta; class Magnoliopsida; order Fabales; family Fabaceae; genus Gastrolobium; species Gastrolobium villosum. The sequence goes on from JAVKPL010003869.1 coordinate 163,472, forward strand.
AGGATAAGGAGGTCTGGTTACAAGAACAAAGTCAGTTCTAAACTCAGTCCAGGATATGCCTGAAGGAACTTTTTGTAACCCTTTTTGCAGCCGGCTTGAAATACTTTGTCCTAAATCTTAAATTTTTGAAAGAAAGCTCTTCTTGAGATCGACTTCAACACATATGCGTGCGAACCAAGCTCTTTTTGTGATTTCATCCTTTCTAGTATCATTTCTTCGTAGGGAATTTCTGTCGACCTTCATAATCTTGCCAAAGATGTTCCCAATTTTTCGGAGGTGATGTGCAATATAGAATTTTATCGGCAAACCAGGAATCCGAATCCACTCTGCTAGTTTTTTGAACTCTTCATCATAAAGGTCAAAGAATGGTCCACATCTTTAGACCACCACATAGTGGTCAGCAATGATCCATAGCCTGTCTTCCAGAACATGGCTGTAATCACTCTCATCTTGGAACCACAACAAGAGATACTCATTGTCTCGGTTGATGAGTTCATATGTGCTAACCAAATTCCACATTCTTTGTAATCTTGCCATCAAGAATCTTGTGTTAATCGGCTTCCCCAACAACTTTATAATTAGGGCTTTGTGTCATTGCCTACAATCCTCCTTATGTTGACTTTTGGATAATTGGTATAATTGGTCGTGAGATACTTCCTCAAGCATATACTTTTCCTCCTCTTATCTCCTAAGCCTGGTCACCTAGTCTCCCTCTTCACTATCGGATTTGCCTTCTTCTCCATTTGTCACAGTAATTTGTCATTATATGACACCACTTTGCTATGAGCTCCGCCATTGGACTCTGGTTCTTTTTCTTTTGGTTGCAGAGGATTTTTTTGAACATGAATCATCCTCTCCCTCTCCTTTCTCGTGCATTTCGTCATCTATGTTGGAATCCGTCGGAGCCCTCTCCCTCACCCATTTCATTCCGTCTTCCTCTGTCTCCCTCACTCCCAACAACCCGTCTTCATCGGTCTCCGTTTTTTGAACTTATACTTTGGATATCAATGTGCGCTTGAGTCAAAGTATGTTAATATTGAGTTTGATAGTATCTAGGAAAAATATTATTTTATAAATTTTTGTATTATTATTTAATTTCATTTCACATTTCTATTAATTTTTTCCAATCCCAAACCTAATGTATGTTAACATTTAGTGTGATAGTCTCTAGGAACTCATTTTGCTTTCATATATAGATAATTTTTGTCATAAATAAATTATTTTCTTTTTTATCTTTTATAGAGAAATACTAAGATAATTTTTTTGAATATCACGAAAACTTGACATGATAAAAAAACACTACTTGACATAATTTTTTTTGACCTAAACGGTCAACCCATCGCATGACAGGTTTATCCTTTTTTTGCTAGCCCCGCGGCAGGGCAAGTTTGAGCCGGATAAGAATTCCAACCTCACATTATTTATAGCGAATTGAATGAGTCAACCCGACCGATTGAACTTATTTTGCTAGCTCTAAATTTTGATACTCTTTTTTATGGTTGGGGACTAGTTGATATTACTTATTTTTTGTGGGCCGAAGGGATCGATGTTAATTCAACCTTTTAGGGATCAAAATGGATGTTTAGTAATTTTATTAGTCATGTAAAGTTATTTACTTTAATTCTCAAAAAAAAAGTTATTTACTTTATTTATTTTAAATTATCCGCCTTTTAAAAAGTTGTTTTATTCAACATGTCTACTATTTCTTTAAAAGAAGTATCAATTTATTTAAATTTTAGTTTTCTTTTTATATTTTCACTAATTAGAATGAGAAAGAGTTGAACGAAATGATAATATTTTAATCAATAAAGGATAGTTTATTTAAAAAAAATTCTCATAATTAATGTTTTTAATAATTTTTTAATTGTTATTAAATTAGCTCAAATGAAAAATTCAAACCAAGGGAGTATTTCATAACGATGTCAAGAAATTCAAACAGAGAAGTAATTGTGGCTGATGTGGATGTCAAGAAATTCCACGTAGTTCGCTCTTTCGATTCTTTCTGAGTTAATGAGCGTTCAGATTTTTCGGGATTGGGCTCCGCTTAATTATTGCGTACGCATGAAAGCTCGCTCGCGTGGTTTCAGAATAAATATTTGCCACTGCTCATGTACCAAGAATTGGTGCATCTTATTAATGAGAGCAGTATATATCAGAGGAGAAAAAAAATTCAAAGCAAAAAATAATAAGATTAGCTGACATGTAATATTTTTATTGGTGGGATGCACTAAATCTTTGGTACAGCGATAATATCAAACATTTATTCCTGATTTCAATTAGCAAGCTATAAAATGAAATGACCTGTGTTAATGTGCTATTGTGCATATTTATACAATGGAACCAACTATAATTAATGATTCGCTCTTTCGATTCTTTCTGAGTTAATGAGCGTTCAGATTTTTCGGGATTGGGCTCCGCTTAATTATTGCGTACGCATGAAAGCTCGCTCGCGTGGTTTCAGAATAAATCTTTGCCACTGCTCATGTACCAAGAATAAGTGCATCTCATTGATGAGAGCACTACATATCAGAAAAGAGAAAAAAAAATTGAAAGCAAAAAATAATAAAATTAATTGACATGTAATATTTTTGTTAGTAGGATGCACTGAATCTTTGGTACAGCGATAATACCAAAAATTTATTCCTGGTTTCAATTAGCAAGCTATAAACTGAAATGACCTGTGTTAATATGCTATTGTGCATATTTATACAATGGAACCAACTATAATTAATAAATGTACAACCGTAACCAAAACTTGACATAAGACATGATTTCCTTTTCAGTTATATAATGAAAGAAGTAGACTTATGGTAGAATATTATGGTCTGTTTGGAGCACTTGATAAAGAAGATATGATAGGATAACTTATTATATTTTTATCTCTTGTTTGGTGGGTCAATAGAATATGATTAGCTATCCTATTGTCTTATTTTATCCTATCCAATACATGATTTCTTATCCTATGGGGCAGTGTTAATAAATCCGACCCGACCATCGATCCGGTCAGGGTACTGGGTTACTGGTCGGACCGTTTAACCCAGATATATATATATATATTAAAAAATATATAGATATAAATATATAAATTCAATTATATTTTTCATATTTAAAATGAATTAAACAAGGTTCACTAAATAAACTCAAAAATGTGAAGCATAAATAAATAAAATTGCACGTTATTACTATATCAATTTAAATTGCAACTCAAAATCCTCATAAATATACATCTCAAGGACATTGAAATCATATTTTTCAAATTCAACTACATTAAAATAATATATGTCATATTGGAAACTGAAATTTGAGATTATTGTAGAAGAGTATACTAGCAAATAAAATTACAATTTTTTTTTTTTTACAATGACTTTTACATCTTTTTATGATAAGATGAAATAATTTTGGTTTTTTTTTTAAAAAAATGCATGACCCGTCCGGGTCACCGATTTTGACCAGGTTTAGCCGGGTTTTAACCGGGTTTGACTGGGTCAATGCATGACCGGTCCAATACTTAACCCGGACCGGTCCAATGACCAGGTCACCAGGTTCCGGGTCGACCCGGCCAGGTCGGACCAGGTTTTACAACAATGCTATGGGGGAGCTAGGTTGGGATTCAGTAGGATAGGATATCAATATTGAATACCCAATATATTTGTATTTATTGCATTATATTTTTTTTTCTTTCTCCTTCTACATAATCTTATCAAATTGCTAATTAGGTGCTCATCATATAAGCTTATCAGTCCTATATCTTATCCTACATTTATCCTATCATGTCCACCAAATGACTACTATAACTTTAATAAGCTAGATGCATTCCAAATAATGTAAAAAATTATGACTCTGATGAAAGGTTCATCACAAGGAGCGCCACACGCCATAAATTTGTTGTGGATAAGAACCTCTTGTATTGAGGGACATGGTAAAATAAATGGAACAATATTGAAGTGCCCTCCACTAGATATGCTTTGTCCGCCACACATTTTGCCTTAGCTTTACCATTCATTATGCGCCTTCAAACTTATTTTTGTCTTGTGATTTGTTGATCATATAGTAGTGCAATTTTCAAGTTGTTACTTCGCAATTTAATGATCATCTATCTGTCTTTATCACATGCGTGTACCATTCATTATTTCCCAAGCAAATACCAAACGCATATATATATGTATATGAATAAAAAGAGAATAAGGATAGTAAAGTTGCAAATTTCAAACCTCGTCCCTTGTCTGAAAACGAAAGCCAGTAAAAACTTACAACAGAGGTAGTGACCGACTATGTTACACCGACACCGACACGAGATACGATACGATACGACACTCCGACACGTAAATTCTAAAAAAATGGTAAATTTCGACACATTAGGACACGTTTTGATATTATATAATATTTTTAATTTATGTAATGTATATTACATTTAGTATTCAATAATTTAACAAAAAAGTAAAGTTAAACTTATGATACTCATCAATTTTGCAAAGAAACATAATATATCCCAAATTTTTATATTAAACTCAATAAAATCGTAATCGTAATTTAACGAACCTAATTGTTAGAACTCAAAATGCAAAGCAACGTAATCTTTAAACCTTTTTTGAATCTTTGCAACGAGTATTAGAGTGTCATAAAATGTCGGAATGTCAATAAGTGTCAGAAAGTGTCGGACACGACACGTCAGGATTTTTGAAATGTCGGTGCTTCATAGGTCACTGAAATTGCTGAGGTGAGGTGTAAGGTATATGGGCCCCAAACCATGTTCCAAGTTTGGGCCCATCCATTGCCGTCACGTTCCACCACCTAACGTACACGCCAAGGACAACAGGAATACTATGACATTCGTTTCCCATATATGACACCAAGCCCCCAAACATATCATTAATTATATTTTATTTTATAAGTAGAACCCACATTCTCCCTTTAATCTTGACTTACTCACCTCCCACTAAGATTATTCTAGCTAGTCACTACGAATAAGATAACAAACCAAATAAACAAATGCGCAGAGAATAAATTTGATATACAAATCCAAACCAAATCCCACTTATTACATTAATAAAATCATGATTAAGTGAACTACACGTATGTACGTCACTTTCCTAGAATGGTTTGTCCTTTCTTATACAGTATTTTTATAATCATTGTTACTGTAACCCTCTCTTACATCTATCTGAATTCTATTAGTCGTCATCTTGAATCATAATTGTTTCTTTTATCCTCAGTAATTCCAAAATTGATACACTAAATAAGCATTGAAATTGAAATTTTATCTCACAGACGATTGACTTGGATTATCTTCTCTGAATTAGTTACAATATGACGCACTTAAAAACCGAGGATGGGATAGGTTGAGTTAAATTTGAGCACGGTGATCAAATCTGGAATGAGGTGTTTTTATAAATAAATAAATAATTTCACGAACCGGTTTACTGGCTGGTCTAATCAACCCTCGAAAGTTAAATGTTTTACCAGTAAAAATCTGAAACATCAATTTTGAACCGACAAACAACTGTGAAACAATCAAAGTCTACAAGGTTAATTAAACTAATCAAATTTGTGTTTTTCTTAAAAATATATTTTAATATTTTCATCACATCATTTATTTAATTTTCAATTTAAATCCCTGATGTAAGTATACTTATCCATCCATTACACATGACCCAATCATTGATTCAAGAAGTTCAGATTCAACCAGAATTATGGTTCAGTAAGTATAGCTTAATTGTGAAAAGAAACAATAATTTAAAATATAATAAATTACGATCAAATCCAAGTTCAAATGAATCTTATTGTGATTTGTTTAAGGAGAAAATGAAAACAACAAATTTAGCATGATTTGAAATCTAAGATTTGGGACGTGTTTTAGATGAATTAATTATAATTATTTATATATTTTTAGAAGTTAATTACCTTTATATTTATTTTTAAGAATTTTCCTTATTTTAGGATTTTAGTTTTTGAATTTTGAATTTTGCATCATCAATTTTTAATTTTAGTTTTTTAATATTTCACCACAAAACGATGTCATTTTGGGAATAAATGCAGAAAACTTATCTGCAATAACTGTAGAAATATTTTTCTGTATTATTATTACCAAATAATATTACTACCAATATTACTACCATATCTTAACCGTTGATTGTCGGTAGTAACATTGGTAGTAACATTATTTGATAGTAACAATATCCTATCCCAAAACCCCAAAATTACGTAATTTTAAGGGTTAAGAAAATTAATGAAGTGTGTTTAAGTAAAATTCATATAACAAAGAAACAAACAATCAATGGTTGGATTTGATCGGTTTTCGATTTTTCGAAAAGCCTAAAATTTCAGTCTTTCAAATCACTAACTATATCAAAATAAAGTCATTCAATGTTACAAACCACTAGAAATTCAAGTCTTAAAACTCATGAAAAGTTAAAATAGATTAATAGACAATAAAAAACTAAACAAGATAGTTTGTTATAATAACATCCAAGATTACAAGTCACCATCTTTCGAAAATAATAAATACATAATACATTGGATCGGTTTGGATTGGATCGATTTTCATCAACCAAACCGAAAACTAATCCAATCAAACTAAAATATGGGTTTTTTTTTCGATTTTTGATTTTTCAATTTTTTGTTATTTCGGTTATCGATTTTTTAATTCGGTCACCGCGATTTGAATCGGTTTGGATCGGTTGATGAACACCTCTACCATATCCTATGTGGGTTTTTTGTTTCTTCTGTCGAAGTAGATAAAGTTATTTCCTGCAACCCCAAAACTACGTTGTTTTGAAGGTTAGGGGAATTAATGAAGGGTGTGTTAGTAATTTTGTTTATTTCTTTATTATATGAACTTTACATGTGGGTTTATTGTTTCTTATGTCACACGAGATAAAATTATCTCCTGTAATTCCAAAATAACGTCATTTTGCGTTAGGGGAATTAATGAAGAGTGTTTCGATAATTTTGTTTGTTTCTTTATTATATGAATTTTAATGAAATATCTTTCATTAATAAGGATATTTGTTTATTGTTTTTTGTTGTCACGGGGTAAATTTATCTCTAAAATTACGTCATTGTGAGAGTTAGGAGAATTGACGAATGGTGTTTTAATAATTTTGTTTGTTTCTTTAATATATGAATATGGGTTTATTGTTTCTCCTCTCATGGAAGATAAAATTATCTCCTATAACTCCAAAATTACGTTGTTTTAAAGGTTAGAGGAATTAATGAATGATTTTTTTAATAATTTTGTTTGTTATTTTTATTTATATATATGATCAAAACCTTAATTGTCTTTTTACCCGTTCAATGAGCAATTTGGTTATGAAATCATGCCTTAAATGGTCCTGATAATTTTAATTTTAACAATTTATCCTTTTAAATTTTCAATATGTGGAAAATAATCTCTTAATTATGATTTTAATTTTAAGAATTGATTTTTATGCACTATCAAAATACAAATATTTTACACTTGCATGATGCATCTAATGATGTATTGCCACATCATTTTAGGAATTTGATATTTTAGGTAATTATTGATATCATTTGAAATTTTATATAATTATTGACATTAATAGACTTATTTTGAGAGGTGTTACCAATTAACACACTCTTTTACATTTTCTTTTTAATATTCTTCCTATTATATGAGCCCAACTAAATAAGTTAGGTTATGTTTGATTTGTTGAAAGTAAGTGATATTACAGCACAAAAAATTGTAATTTATTTGACTTTTAAAATAGAATAAATAGTGGAAAAAAAAAACTCAAGTGACAATATAAAACCCTAAATTCTTTTTACTCATTAAATCAGGTAACACAATTTTGTCTATAGTTCAAAAATGGAAAAAGATCAATAATCGTTATTCATTCATTTTCCTAACTCTATTACACCCAAAACAATGCACAATAAAAGGGTAAAATATGTTTTATCATATCCACTATTTTTTTTTTTGTTGAAATCATATCCACTACTTTGCATATTAAATGGGGGGTATAACAAAAATTTTTATTTTTTGCATTGGTCATCAAATAATTCAATACAAAAAATTATTCGGTAACTCAATCACTAAGCATTGAACGCAGCCTTAAAAAATGTTGAAAATAAAGTTTTAAAAAATATATTGTAAGCGCTAGCATTTCTCAACGTGAGATGTGAATAAATGCTTAAATAATTAGGTAAAAAAAATTACATTACTAATGCATCAAAATTAAATTCTTTAATCCACTCATGCTTTCAATATGTTATAGATAATCACAATAGTTATAAATAACTCGTGTGGATATTAGTTTTTAATAAGCTGGTTAATTGTAAAATTAAATTACTGCAACCTAGCTATTTGTCAAATAGGAACAGTTAAATGATCTTTGCATTTCAAAAAAATCAATTATCTAAAATAAAATAAAAAAAATCAATTAGCTCAATTATTATGCTCATTGCGTCAACAAATATTGACTCAATAGTTTCAACCGTTTCAACCCAACTCTACATAAGTGAAAATGATATAAAGTTAGTGTCTTGCTGTTTCAGTTCTATATATCCAAAACTTTTAATGCAAACTTCAAACACAAAAAAAAATCCAATTAGATGTATATGTAAAAATATAAGTGGAGTTTAAGATTGGCAAAGGTTCAAATTTGAAATTTATCAAGCCAAATTTTGTCAATTGGAATGGACTTGTGCACAATCATAGCACGGTCATAAAAACTATACATTAAAAGATAAAGGAGTCAAAGCTCACTCAAAAGGTTGAAAGGAACTCTATGATTGAAAATGGCACGGATGCATATGCTTTACAGTTTTCCTTTTCTCTGGTGAGGAGAAGGACGAGTGCGACGTTCTTTTTTTTCTAATTAGTTCATTTTGCCATCAACATACAAAGCTTCCATTTCCATCTCTTTTGCGACAAATAAAAGATGAATACGCAGCAGATTTGTCAGTTTGTCATTTGTTTTTTTCTGAGTATCAATGTAACACAAGCATCTTATACTTTATGAGGTTTTGTCAATCACGCGCATTTCCCCTAAAAAATAATAATAAAAACAAACATGGCGAACATACACTGATAGCCTGAATCAGATTAACAATGTCAGAGACTAATTACTGTCCAATGGTGGTATTGCACCAATGAACCACTTTGAATATTTCAGTGAATCCCGTGATTTGCAGCTGGTGCAAATTACTGGATTATTATATGTGAAGTGGGGTTATATCAAAAAGCTGATGCCTTCATGTCAGTCATCTTTTCTTTCATTTTAGGGTTATGTTTATCTCATTTTATATTAGATAAATAACTTTTCTACACACAAAAAAGAGTTGGATCCCACCATTTTTTTCTCTCCTCTTACCTATGGGTCCCACTTATAATTTAATTTTTACAACATGAGATAACTTTTTTCTTAGAACGTAAGAAAAATATTTCCCTTGATTTTAATAGTAAATCCTAATGAATGTGTGGCCTGAAGTGTCCAAATCCATAGTTTAAATTAAATAAAGGGATTAGGCCATAATCTCAATTATTTACTTTGTTTTATATGTTAGTTAAATTAACCGTGTTTTTTTTATGATACATAATAAAATAAATAACGGATAAGGCACTTGAGAGGAAGCGTCGAGGCGCTTAGGCTTGGGCCATACGTAACACTATATAATTAATTGATCCTAATCAGAGGCCATAAGTGCTGATAGCCTAACCAATAAAGCTGGAGCTACCTACTGCAATGAGTGGGAAAATGTAGGAATCTATTGTCACAGAAAAAAAGAACGCGACCAAAATGGCATGAAGGGATAAGTACTTGCCCCCCTTCTCGGAAGAAAAGACTCACTTTTGGCCTTTCCCGTGGTTTCGAATATAGTTTGTTGTTTTGGCCTTCCTCAGTTTTTGTAGTTAATCTAATCTCAATGAGGTTGTTCTAAATTAAACATATATAATTTAGGGGCAATATTTGTTCGATATTTGTGTCATTTATTTTTAATTAACAAAAATTTTATGTGACATATATAATTTAGTCACCACAACAATCGAAAGAAAATGCTCGCGCACTTGCATATATTATATTAGATGCATAAGATGGCATAAAATGTGTATGTGCCAAGAAACGACACATTCATAAATATACAAATCAAAGTATAAAAAGAAAAAAAAAAGTTATACGCTTTATTATTAATGTTTCTTTGGCGCAGCTTCAAAACGATGTCTTAAAAATATTAGCTGCCTAACTGCTATAAAAGTATGTTCCGTACATATGGTATGTACGCCTAGTGGCATATTTGTAATTACACACACACACATATATATATATATATATATATATATATATATATAATAAAATGATTTCTACAGCTGCTGTACCTACTGCAAGTTAGGATCCGCGTCCGGATCTTTTTTTTTTTTTAAGCCATGGGGCCCACTTTTCTGTGTCTGCCGTAGATAATGTTCTCTACGGCTGCTGCAAAAATGTTAAGGCATATATATATATATATATATATATATATATATATATATATATGAGATAGGATCAACTTACACCGGTATAAGAATAATAAATCTTACACCAAATCTTAACCGTTGATTTCCGTGCATCCAACGGTTGAGATTTATTGGGAATTAAAAATTAATTAATTAATGATACCTAATAAATGTTAATCGTTAGATGTAGAAAATCAATGGTTAAGATTTGGTGTAAGATATATATATATATATATATATATATATATATATATATATATATATATATATATATATATATCATTTTTGAATTATATAATAGGATGTGTTGATAAAAATACTTTGATACTTGTAAAATTGGAACAAAATTTTGGTGAATAGATATACTCAATTGAGTATATATTTTTTTGAAGGGAAAAGAGTTTATCCTTTTAAATGACACAACTTATATCCTTTTACTCTCATAAAGAGGTGAGACTCACACCTTTATTTTTTTTGTCAACTCTCTCTCCTCTTTTATCCATCTCTTTCTCTCTTTTAAAATGACACAACTTTACATCCTTTAAAATGATATACACTTTACCTTTTGTTTTTAGAGGAAGGATATTCTTACTACCAAAATTTTCTACTACTAACTTACTACCCATCTAATCACCATTGAATCAAAGAGAGAGAATGTTAAAAATATTTTAAAAAAAGAGAAAATGTTGATCCAATGATAATTAGATAGGTAGTGAGTTGGTAGTAAAAGATTTTAGTAGTAAGAATATCTTCTCTTTTTTTTTAAGGAGAAAATCTTTTCAATGTGCAGGATTTTTTTTTAAATAATACTTATTTTTTCAAATTTAATATAAAATATATTTTGATGCAACAAAATTTTGATCGTAAAATTGAATCATGAGACAAGACGACAACAGAAAATAAAGCTGCAAAACCATCAAAGACCTCAAAAGAGAAAAGAAATCCACTCAACAAGACCGCTTTTAATAATGGATAATAAACTAATTGGAAAGTAAATAGTTAGTTGTTTGGTTTTAAAAAATGAGCCAAGTAAAGGTGATTAGGTGCATCTGTCATTGTGGGGTTTGGCTTGTTTTGAAGAGCAGCATATACATAATAAGAAAGCTCGACGAAGAAATGAGGTAATTATTGATAATGATCCCCATTCCCCACAAAGTCATAAACAAATGCTGATATTGAAATTGAAGGGATCACTCCCATGTGTCACCAAGTCACAACTCCTCCCATCCGTCTCTCCTTTATTAATCAGTGATTCGATTAAAATGTATTGGATAGTTGTGCCCAAGATGGTGACATATTGTAAAATCGAGCAATCCCTAAATCTTTTATGAAAAATTTGGTAAGAAACACGATAGTTTATGGGAGTATAAAATTTTCATCTTAGTTTTTAAATTACTTCAAATATTAGTTATATTAGTTTAAACACATAACAGATATTCTAAAGAAAATAGTTAACATAACTACTATTTATAATTCTTTTAAAATTAATTTATTTTTTTATATCGTCATATAGTCATATATCTAAATTTCTAAAAAATAATTTTGAGGCTTTCCCCATGCATAAACAAGTAAGAGTAGTATACGACACCATCGCTATGTCAATACATTAAATAAGGAACGAAAGTTGGCAGAAAAACTAAGGAAAAGAGAAAAGAAAGCAGATAATGACTCGGGAAGAAAGGGAGTGCCATTGTTTATCAAAAAAAAAGAAAAGGAAGGGAGTGCCACAAAATTGTGAACCAAAAAAATCAATAGCATCAATGTCTTTCCATATTATATATTTTTTTATATGAATTTAATATACTAATCCGATCATGTATCAATAAATTATTTAAAGCATATGACTATTTATAAAACTCAAATATATTACGATGTGTCAATTTATTCTTATTGTTAAAAAAAGAGAGGAGTAAATACATTTTTTGGAAACATAATTCCCACTTTAGTCCCTTACACAAAAAAGTATCTTTTTATGTCCCTAAGAAATTCAAACTGGACTCACTTAGTTGAAATCGTGATCTATAACAAATTTAAAAAAGACTCATAGTAGTCCCTCAAAATGACTAAAATGGATCCACTTTAAATTTCATAGAAACCAACCGACTAATTTTTTTTTGTAAGGAACTAAAGTGGGAACAATGTTTTTTGTTAGGGACACAAAAAAATATTTACTATTCTAAAAAAAAATTATACCAGCGATACATCACATATAAATTCTTTTTTTATTACTTTATAGCAATTTAATGCAAATTGTATGTAAAAAGGCTTAATGCAAATTGTACTATAAAAAACAATATGCTCAAACAATTTGTCTCCAATATTCTTCAACTTTCATATTTAGTTTCAGCTACTGGCAATATAAGCATGGTTTCTTGATATCTAAACCACAGTCACTTTCAATCACATAACTCTTAGGACAGAAAACAGATGAAGTTTCGCTAGTGTTGCGGTCCACATTCCGTATAGACCGGTCTATCATCAATTTGAACTTACCCCACACGTTTATTTGATTTACAATTATAGACCAATTTATTAAAGCAGAAAAGATAAGATTTCCACCAAAAGAGGAAGATTTATCCTCCATTTGCCACATTAGTATTTCAGCAGCTCTAACTTCCAAACAAAAATGTGCTAAGCAAATATTTTTGGTGCAAGTGCAGTCCGCGTGTCATGTTTTATTAAAAACATTTTTTTTAGTTACTTCAATCTTAGTTACTCCTTTGAGACGAGTTGATTCTCCTCACATTCTCACAAATTTCGACTCTTTAAATCGATTATGAGACTAATCAGAATGCGAGGCAGATTAAGAACAAAGATATTTAAACTCCTCTTGAAGATGATATATAGAGTTCGAACCAAGACTCTTTTCTTTCCACTCACTGAACTTTAGAGTAAGTTTAGATCCAAAAATTAGTGATTAATTAATTTCTAATAAAACATAGGAAATGTGCTCCGTAAGTCTTACAAGTTCAACATAAATATATATATATATATATATATATATATATATATATATATATATATATATATATATGTAGGATCCTTTAATATCAGTGTCAAATTTCAAATTTGACACCTCATCTGAGAGCCATTAGATTGAAATGGATCAATGGTGTCACATGCTTACAAATTATAGCCTTTGCGTGAGATAATCAAGGTGACTCTCATCATAAAGCATTAGTTTATATTATTGCCTATTTAAGCACTCTAATATAGAGATACTTACCCTATGATGAGAAACAAATCTAAACTCATCATTGATTTCATGAATTTAATGGTTATAATTTATTGAGACACACTTATTAATTAATTATTAATTTCGAATAAATTATAACCGTTAGATTGACGAAAATCAACGTTTAAGATTTGATGTTAAAGTTTTTTATTTGAAATCGGTGTCAAACAGTGTTATTAAACCTAACGAGCATGAACAAGTTAGGATACTGGGTCACTGGTCGGACCAGTTGACGAGTATATATATATATATATATATATATATATATATATATATATATATACTTAATTATATTATTTATATCTAAAATGAGTTAAACAAGATTCACTAAATAAACTCAAACATTACCCAATCACACTTTTACAAGTTCATCAAGCATATAAATGAAAATGCGTGATATTAATATGTCAATTTTTGGTATGCTATTAATATGTCAATTTAAATTGCAACTCAGAATCCCCATAAGCATACCTCTCAATGACATTGAACTCATATTTTTCAAATTTATCTACATTGAAATGACATATATCATATTCTCTTAATTTATTGTAACGCAAATTACTTCAGTATTGGAAGCTAAAATTTGAAGTTATTATATAAGATTATACTAGTAAATAAAATTTCATTTAAAAAAAAATGAGTTATACATTTTTTTTGACAAGATGAAACAATTTTTATTTTTAGGTTTTTTTATATATTAATGCATAACCCGATTGGGTCATCGATTTTGACCGAATTTGGCCGGGACCAATGCATGACCGATCCAACGCTTGACCTGATCTGGTCCGATAACCTGTTTGTCGGCTTTCGGGTCGATCCGGCCAGGTCGGACCGAGTTTCATAACAATGGTGTAAAATGATTGTACCCCCCCCCCCCCCCACACACACACACAAACATATATATAGGGACAAATTTTTCTTACACCAAAACGTAACCATTGATTTTCTTATATCTAATGGCTCATATATTTGATAAATCAGAGTCGTTAGGTGTAAATTTGATAAGAGTAGCATCGGTATAAAATAATCATGACCTATATATATGAGAATAATAATTCCGCAGCTAGTGGCAGAAAACTCTAATCTGCAACAAATACACAAAACACGAGACCCACTATTTTTCTTTTAAAAAAATACACGCAAATTGATGTTTCTACAACGGCATAAAGTTTTATGCATTGGATGTAGAATTATTATTCCATATATATATATATATATATATATATATATATATATATATATATATATATATGGGCTTCGTTTTTCTCCTTTCACATGAGAATTTTTTTTTTACACATACATGTTTAAGGTAGGTCCCACCATTAAGAAATAAAAATAAAAATAAAAAAACAAAACACACACATCGATGTATGAGTGACATGAGAAATACTTTCTCCAACAACATGAGAGAGTATTTTCCCTATATATATATATATATATATATATATATATATATATATATATATATATATATATATATATATATGATGCAGGATCCTTTGACACCAATGTTAAATTTGAAATTTGACACCTCATCTGAGAACCATTAGATCAAAAAAGATTAACGACTCTGATTTGTAAGCATGTGAAACCATTGATCTTTTTTGATATAACGACTATCAGATGAGGTGTCTAAGTTTTAAAATTGACACTGCTGTCAAAGGATCCTACCATATATATATATATATATATATATATATATATATATATATTGGAAAAAGACTTCTCATGTTGCATGAGAAGTCTCCTCTCCTACTACTCTCACTTCGATGTCTGTGCCAACCACTCTTGTGTTTTTGATTTTTTCTTTAATGTGGATCCCACCCCTTTCTCTCTATAGGAAAACTTGAATTTCTCATGCAACATGAGAAATTGCAAGTAAGACTTCTCATGTTACATGAGAAGTCTCCTCTCCTACTACTCTCACTTCGATGTCTGTGCCAACCACTCTTGTGTTTTTGATTTTTTCTTTAATGTGGATCCCACCCCTTTCTCTCTATAGGAAAACTTGAATTTCTCATGCAACATGAGAAATTGCAAGTCCTATATATATATATATATACACATACATATATGGGTTTCTCATGTTACATGAGATAACATCTCTCATGTTATAGACACAACAAGTGATAGGTCCCGCCACTTGTTAAAAAAAAAAAGGTAGCACGGATTTCGATATCTCACAATATGAGAAAGCAATCTCCAACAATATAAGAAAATAATTTCCATATATATATATATATATATGTATATAAGGTAGGATCTTTTGACACCAGTGTCAAATTTGAAATTTGACTCCTCATCTGATAGCCCTTAGATAAAAAAAGATTAATGGTGTAACAGGCTTGCAAATCAGAGTCGTTGATTATTTTTGATCTAACGGCACTCAGATGAGGTGTCAAATTTGAAATTTGACACTGGTATCAAATTTGAAATTTGACACTGGTATCAAAGGATCCTACCCCTCTCTCTCTCTATTTATATATATATATATATATGGAAAAAATATTTCTACAACTACTTTAGATAAGCTTATCTACAGCTAGCCCCAAAACTACGTCGTTTTGATTAATGAAGGATGTTTATGTAATTTTAGGTGATTTAGTGAAGGGTGTTATTGTAATTTTATTTATTTTTCTATCATATACATTTTACTAATACACCCTTCATTAATCCACCTAAAATTACATAAATACCCTTTATTAATCAAAATGACGTAGTTTTGGCGCTAGCTGTGGATAAACTTATCTAAAGTGGCTGTAGAAATATTTACCCCTATATATATATAGTCAGCATCATTTTATATCAGTGTAAGTTACACTTTCAATCTTGTCCGTTGATCCCATTTATATCTAAGGGCTCTAATTTTTTAGTAAAGTGAGTCATTGGATACAACTGGATCAATGGTCAAGATTGATATATATATTATATATATATATATATATATATATATATATATATATATATACGAGAAATTAAAAATTCAGTCACTGCTCGTCTAGTGAGTGAATTTTAACTATGTTCTCCCACGAGAACATAGTGTAAAAATATTACAACGGTGTTCTTCAGGTGTTCTCCCGGGAGAACATAGTTATAATTTTGCTATAATTGTGTTCTCGCGGGAGAACACAGTGTACTGGACCGATTCTTGCATCCAGTCACTGTACACTTATCAAGCTCATATATATATATATATATATATATATATATATATATAATCATCTTACACCGGTGTAAGAATAATAAGTCTTACACCAAATCTTAACCATTGATTTTCTACATCTAATGATTAAGATTTATTAGGTCTCACTTATTAATTAATTTTTAATTCCCAATAATCTCAACCATTGGATGCACGGAAATCAATGGTTACGATTTGGCGTAAGAGTTATTATTCTTACATCGGTGTAAGTTGATCTTATCCCATATATATATATATATATATATATATATATTATACAGTGCTATATATTTTATTTTGAGTTATTTGGCGTAATGCTATTATCTTAAGAATCTCTCCTGGCCAGGTAAAATTTGATGCGGTGCGACCCACATGAAAAGATCAAAAACATTTTAGTATTTTACACTAGTAGTTTTGGCTGAGCCGACCCCCCATATATGCCGAAACAAAAGTATTCACTAACCAATAATAAGGAACAGGGGTCCAATTCCAGCACTATAGGTTAACAAGGTTCTACACGATGTGGACTCGTTTGTTTTGCCCATTAATTGCAATCCAAAATTCCCAACAGTTCAAAAACAATAAACGATCATTATTAACAAATTAATTGGGTGGTAAAGAACATTTGGGCCAATCAAAACAGCCATTTACTTAGTTATAAGCCGAGTCTGAAGAGCACTAATGTTCTATTGGTGGCACCCCTGCCCCGTCTATGATTCTATGTTTGACGAGAGGTAATGGGGGTGTCGGCATCCTCTACTTTTTTAGTCTTAGCTTTCAATCGCATACAAATCTAATCATGTTATGCATGATGACTCATTCATGTTCCACTTTGCAGCATTTCATGTTATTGTTAAGCACAGGTTTCAGACTCCAATTTGTTGTCTTGGACTCTTGGCCAATCCAAATCAAGAAGCGGCGAGTGGTTGGCTTGTTTTCACAAAGACTTGGAGACTAGACAAGTGTGGAGACTGATACTATGTTCTTATTGCATAGAAATAACCAAGTTTATGCTTCTACCAATGAGATTGTGAGTAACCGTGGCAGGACATATTGTCGTTTTTATGGTCAACATGATGAGACAGATTAAAAATGGGAAAGGTGAAAAATTAAAATTCAATGTTTTTAAATTTAAAAATCTAAAAGGGTCAATTACTCAATGATGAACATCTTTACCGTAGCACTGGGACTAACAAAATGGTTGTCTGTGGTCACTCTTTTCTTTCTTAACTTTCACTTCCCCAAATACTAGGAGAAATTTTGGGTATTCTGGGCCAAAAATTTTTTTTATTTAAAAATCCTAAATGAAGTAACATTACTCAATTCAACCCCCTTTGAGTAGCACTGCGACTAACAAAATGGTTGTCTGTGGTCACTCTTTTCTTTCTAACTTTCACTCTTTATATCTAATCATTTTTTTGCAGAATATTTGCAGCCCTTAATCCGTCAAATTTCCTTGATGAATCCCCATCAACTGTTCATCACAACCTCTTCCCAACTCTAGTGTCTCCCTAGTTTCCATCTCCCTACATGGCCAGGCATGATGAAACAACATTATGTTCACCTCCTCCGAGGCTAAAAGAAAGAGCATTAGAATTCAGAATAGTGCAGACTATCATGACGTACCGTTTTCAACCTTTGCAATGTAGCTATCATAACAAATGCATTTCAAGTGTGCAGCAGTGCAGTGGCTCAGACACGTACAATGGGAATGGGGCCAAGGCCCCAGTTGAAATTTTCTAATTAGTCACTTTTTAAACTAGCTAAATAATCGTGACAAAATAATTTTTTATGTTTTAATATTTAGCATAAGTTAAATTTTTTTTTTTACCCTAGCTATGTTGGGGGATATTGACCAAACTGCCACCCCTTTAATAAAATTTTACCAGATTGCCATGTTAGGAATTTTTTTTTGCCAAAATGCCATGTCACAATCTCGTTGGTCTGACAAGCGAGAATGGACTGGACACATGTCAGTGTCAGAATGGTCAACCATTCTCGCTGGGTTGCCCAGCTAGAATGACATAATGTTGATACATGGCAAAAGTACAGACATCCAAAGAATGCTTGTACTTTTGTCACGCGTCAACATTTTGTCATTCTAACTAGATAGTCCAGTGAGAATGGTTAGACGCTGACACGTGTCCAGTCCATTCTCACTTGTCAGATCAATGAGATTGTGACGTGTCATTTTGGCAAAAAAAAATTCTA
Source organism: Gastrolobium villosum (assembly GCA_032173675.1). Lineage (NCBI taxonomy): Eukaryota > Viridiplantae > Streptophyta > Magnoliopsida > Fabales > Fabaceae > Gastrolobium > Gastrolobium villosum. Next base: position 182,552 of record JAVKPL010003869.1, read on the forward strand.
ACATAACAATCCGGTAAATTTTTTACTAAAAGATTACAATATAGTCATTGTCCCGTAGGTTGGAAGGCTGGCTGCGCAACCGCAATTGTGAATTACATCAATCATTGCACTTGCAGTGCCACTAGTAGTAAGCAGTTAAGAGAACAGCTACCACCAACTAGGCTGAACAGAGCAATATTCTTTGTGCATTATCAGGGACAAAGTCATGATATAACTAATAATAGCCCCGTAAAAATCCCACACGGCCAGTACCAACTTGTCACTTCAGGGGGATTTGTACTAGGATTATCATGATATGACAAATGTGGCATATTACAAGTTTTCACCTAGCCACTCAGAGGTGGTTTTCGTGGACACTAGACAACACCTTTCCTGAATTAACCATGCCTTGTATGTAACATATTCCGAGATAAGGAATATAATAAGGTCATCATAGAAAGGGGGAAAAAACAAAGTATATTGCAATGCTGAATTAGAGAGATGTAGTGAGGCACAGGATAAGATATATGTGGAGTATGACTGGATCATCAGTATGAGTAGTGGGTAGAAAATAACAAAGGATGAACAGGACGCATGTTTGCTCATGGGAAGACAAAATATGACTATAAATTGCTAGCTGAACACAATGGTTCATTGAGGACATGACCAGGGACCCCATAAGGCCACTTCTAGCTCCAAATTTGAATGCCCAACGAATTTGGTCACCGATCATTTTCTTATTTCGACCCATACATTAACCATCCTTCTGATATGTCTTAATCACGTGAAAGCTCTGTAGCTCCAACCCATCCTCTCCTCCTTCCCTTAGGATGACGATAAATATCCTTCTCTTCCTCTTTCTTTGGATCGCCCTTCACTTTTTCTTCTTTAGTTTTGTTTTTGTCAATACTGATTACGGAGTGCCCCTTGCCCCTTCAATAGTCATCTTGCTCTTCCCAATGAATAAATCTTTTGTATTGCTGCACCAAAGATTCAGTACATCCAGTGGCGGAGCCGGACCGAAAGTTTAGGTGGTGCCAAAAAATTTTAATATATCAAATTATCAAGATATTTATCGTAGTTATACAAATTAATCAAAAAAAAATTATTATGAATTCTAGCATAGTTATTTAAATTATGTATTGAATAATATCACATAACATTGAAAATTCAAATGAACAATGGTTAATGATTATGGATTCACTTTTTCTGCGGTCATTATAGATAAGTTATCTGCAGTAAGCCCAATACAACGTCATTTTGGGACGTGAATCATAGTATTTTTGTAATTTTAATTTATTCTATGATTATTATAGTCTTTATAATTATAATCTTTTAATTTTTCAATCCCAAAACGACGTTATTTTGAGAGTAAATGCAGATAACTTATATGCATTAAGTGCAAAAATATTTTTCTGAATGATTATATATCAAAGCAAACATATAAAAATGCACTAACCTTTTGGGTAAGCATTTCAAAAATAAGAATTTCACTTTCCTCCCATAGCATGATAAGTAATAAACCAAGTATTGTCATAATGATATGGAAACACACAAATATAATACTTTTCTATAAATTTCACTTTATAATTGAGATATTAACTATAAATTAAAGCATAAAGACAACATTTAGAATCAAAGAGATTCTCCTTCATTATATTTTTCTATTTACAAAATATATTTTAGTTTGATTCTTCCATCTTTTCATTTCCTAAGCCATTGCTATTTCAATCGAAGTATCGCAGAGCTAGCAAGTTGTGCAATAAGTCAGATGAAAAAAGAGAGCAAGAGAGAGAAATCTGATTGCAATTGTAAGTCATAAATTAGGACTTTGAAAGTGATTTTAATTTATGGGTCAGGTAAAAAGATTTGGGTATTGAGTTTTATTTTTGTGATTGAAAAACATAAATACAATTATATTTATTTAGGTGGTGCCAAATTATAAATTTAATCTTTGTTATTTATAATTAATTATATATTTTCATATAATAAATAATTTTTTTAAAACTAAGCAGGTGCCAAATTATAAATTTAATCATTGTTATTTATAATTAATTATATATTTTCATATAATAAATAATTTTTTTAAAACCAAGCAGGTGCCAAGGCACCTGCTGGCATGGGAGTGGCTCCGCCACTGAGTACATCCCACTAATGAAAATATCACATGTCAGTTAATTTATTTTTGTTTCTGTCAATTTTTTTCTTTCTTATCTGATATGTAATACTCTCGTTGATGAGATGTATTGAATCTAGGTACAGCAGAAATACTAGAGATTTATTCCTTCACAAGACACTTGTCTATATTCATGTAATAATGTTGGAGAGAAAACATTTGAGTATGTTCAAAAGAATTTTAGTGTTACTGTAATAAATAAATAATCCGCAAGGTTTAAGTTTGAACACCAAATACAACCCCCACCACACTCACACACACACTACACACAAGGCTTAAACAATTATATTCTTATAACTTTGCAAAATTATAAATATAAGTACTTATGAAAATAATCACATCAAAGTAAACATTCTCTAAGATGTGTACGCACCATGAGAAGCTCTCCTTTTAATTTTCTCTATAAATTGATAATAATAGTAATAATAGAACATCTTATCCGAATCTTGCTAGATCTATATAAGACAATTGTGTAAGACAACTATCTCAAATGATTGAAAAGAAAACCTCTAGGTACTAGAGAATGCATATGTTAAAGTTCTTTGAAGTTGACCACCAAACAGGTTGTTAGTATTTGCAGCTAATAGAGTCAGAACCATTTCAAAGGCGGGTTCAAGCTTCACATCCAAAAAATCAAAAATAATTTTTCATACCATTATTTAAATATTTAATAATAAAATAGAAGTTTTATTTCCTTATTCAAAAAGTGAATAAAATTGTGAGTATTATAAGCTTATTGTTCTTAGATTACTCTTATATATTTCAAGCACGTCAACTTGTTATTTTATGATCAAACAATAAATAAAAGACTTTAATCATTTTCAAATTATCTAATGATGATTGTTATTAAACAATATATTATAAATGAAATATTGTTCATATCGAATCGTTAAATAATATATTTATCATTAATTTCAATCATGGTTATGTGAATAGTAGCGATTCATTACACCATCCGCTAACATGACACGCGATTTTTATATTTACTTAGACCCACATTTACATACTTGTGGCGTACGTTCATGTTAGAAAAAAATAACAATATTTTGTGTCAACTTATAAACATGACAATGACCTGCACTTTTGTGGTTAATTACGTTTTTGACTAGCCAGTAATTAGTGTCATGTCATATTTGTGTTTGGTTATTATTATAAAGGATTATGTCATAGGAAAAGTGATTGTGTAATGTTATAGAGATTCGTTTTGTGTGTCTTAATTTTTTATTTTTTTTTTGCTCCACAAAATTTTGTGTGTTGGTTATTATCGAAAACCCTATTATAAATTAGAGAAGGCGAAATTTAATACACAAATATTCTAGGTTATGTGTATCAACCCACATAATAAGCCGGTTGAGAAAACATAAAATTGAGATTGACAGTTATTTACATCATAAAATAAACAGCATTTATATTAAAGATTTTGACTTGAATATTTATTCATATCCTGTTTGGATTGATTGTATTAAATTGGTGTTAATCCTCTGCACGACACAAACACAAACATGACTCCCTCCTACGAATAGCAACGGAATCTACAAATTGCAACTCGCTTTGGCGTATTTTCATTTTGCCGAGCATAAAAGTGTACATTTCATACCTTGATTTTCATATAATAAATATCAGTGCAATGCATATAATAAATACTTACCTTACTAACTATACCTCCTAAAAAAAATCCTTTGTCTTCTAATTTATGATGCTGGATTCCCGGAAACAATTCAGAAGTTAACCTCATTTTATTTTAAAAATAGAATAATTTAGAAGGAGAATACAATAGCTAGACATGGAATTCATAGGCTCTACTGGTAACATGAGTACAAGTTTCCTCAACTTCTAGGTTATTAATGAAAGCCTAATAATATATATTTTTTACCATTTTACTCTTTTTTATATGGTTATTTTCTTCTAGGTTATTAATGAAGCCTAAAAGCCTCTGCTTCTTTCTCGTGGTAGAACCGAAAATTCCTTGCGGAAACTTTATGGTCTCCATATTATATTAGAGAAATCCTTTTACGCATCCGGGAGAGTCTAATGAATGACTTCAGCAGTTCAGTTCGTGAATTAGATGTAATGAAGAAATATGTCCGTAATTTTACATGAACACGTCTCAGTTGAAATCAATATGCTACTCTCATCTAATTCAGGAACTCTTATAATCCTTCCTAGTTTACTGAGCACGTTTATTTTCACTGTGAGTTAAATTATCAGAAAAGTGTGAAAGTTTTTATAAGATTTATCATAAAAATTTATAGGTTTATCTAGTCTCATGTTGCATGAGAAAAGAGCTTATATCATAGATACATAGTGGTGGGATCCACCACCTAAAAACAAAAATAAAATAAAAAAATATTACACGATTATCGAAGGGTGTGTAGGAAAAAAAACTTACCTCATATAACATGAGAATAACTTTTCCCAAAGTTTATAATGAACTTTATATACCCTTGTGATAAAAAAAGTATCAGAAAAGTTTTAGAGCTAAATTGCTAGGCTAAAGTATCTGTCATTTTAAAGAATATAAAGTTGTGTCATTTTAAAATAGAGAAAGTGATAGAAAATTAAAAGGGAGAGAGTTGACAAAAAAAATAAAGGTATGGATAAATCTCTTTAGAGACTAAATTATAAGTTGTATCATTTAAAAAAAATATTTTTCCAATTATCAGAGACTAAATTAAAAGGTTTGTATTAAAATAAAGGGTACTATTAGGGGACATTGATTATACTATCATGCTTTTCAAAAAACTTTACTTGAGTGCCATAAGGCTGAAAATTTTTGTCAAAACATCAGGGCTCGTAACTCACTGATAGTTGTAGCGAGATTCAACTGCCACCTGACAGAATAAGACAAAATCGCTATCAGTGCTATAGATTGCCACGTAACAAAATAAGTCAACTCATTTTTGAAAAGTTATAATTTCTGACTCGAATGAAATTAGGTGATTTTTTTTTATTAATTTCACATGACTTTTTGATATCTATGCATTGGGAGGATTATTTTATAGTATCTGAATGTCAAAATAAAAAATAGGAATTAAATAACGTTATTCACAAGATAAATTAAGAGAGAGAGAGAGCAGAAGTTTTTTTTTAATTTAAATTTTAAATAAAACACATTGCTTTGTGAATATCTCTCTTACAAAGATCTAATTTTATATTTTTTTTAGAAACACACTTTTCCCATGAAAACATATGAAGGTTGCATCATAGCAACCATCCTAAGAAACATAAACGTTGCAACACAGTGGGTAGAGACATCATTGGATTTTGAGAGAACTAATTAGCTTTTTACTAATACCTCTATTTTCGTTTACCAGCATTTGAACCTGGTTCGTGATGAAATTAGTGTACAACACTAACCATATCATCCAGGAATGCCAGTACTAATACCTCTATTTTAGAAACTATGAATATTAGTTTCACAAAAAATGCAGTATTCCAAAGAAAAAAAATTACTTTTTTAAATTGATATCTAAAACTACAAATTAGTTTTTGTCTTATATAAATTATACCAGTCAAATTAGAATAATGCATATATGTTAAATTTGTTGAATCACGGTGTCAAACAATAAAAAAAGAATGAGAAGAGGCCGGAAAGATATAAAAGTTATCTGTGAATAATATGCCATGTATTTCTTACTTCTTGTTCTGACAGTACTTACATAGGGATTAAAAAGCATAGCTAAGAAGCTTCAAATCTGACTAATCTGAATTATATCTTAGCACTATAATGTCATAAACATAATGCATCTAACGGATGAATGCTCAACTTGTCTAGAAAAAGACCAAAAATGGGGAACAAGCGAGAAACTATGAAAACATGACCCAAGGAAGCATCAACCACTAGCAATGAAAACACTCAGATACTTTATTTCGGGCTTAAGAATACAGTGTAATTCAATAATTACATTACTGTAACATATGTTGATTACATTCTCTATCTCAAATTAAAAGGGAAGAAATATAAAGTATTGGATTGAATGAGATACAATAGTGTCCATTCAGATCCACTTCATTTCATCATTTCTAAAAAATTCAAACAATAAAAATGAATGTCATTTCAATACATTCCCGCCATTTCATTATATTCTACCAATGGCAACGTAACCAAACAAAAAATAAGAGAACAAATAAAAGAATTCACAACAACAATTTGTTAGATATTCGTTACACTGTAAAATTTGTTACTAAATATATTTGTTGTGCATTTTTCTCCTTTATATTAAAAAAAATGCTACTAGAACTATCAGGAATCATCTTACATTAATTAGTGCACTATATTGGGAATAATCTAAATCAATAGATCTACATTGAGTTATGGCCATGGAGTAATAAAGCTGTCAAAATACATTAATTCATGGGTTTAGTGTGTGTCCTTTTAAAGGAGGTAAGTTATGTCCTTTTAATTTTTTACTCTATATACTCCCGGTAGTACATAGAGTAAAAAAACTAAGATGACACAACTACAACTTAAAGCACAAATAGTTTTCCCTTAATTCATTATCATGCATGCTGTGCATTTGTCTTCTGCAAAATCTTAGCAAATACAACAACCAGATGTCCCAAAGAAATCAATATAATTTACTCCTCTAAATGATTGAATATGATATGATATAATATGATAAGAGGGCAAAGTCAATCAATGGGCAAAAGGTTATAATGTTATAGTTTCTGAATCATAATATAGTTAGTTTCGATGCTGGAATCTGGATATTTATACAGGCCAAAAGAAGGCAGAATTACGCGGACCAACAAACCATGTTAATCTGCTCAACTAAGAATTTGTCTAGTGCACGAAATATCCATACTGTCATACATCATAATGTTTCTCACATCATATTCAAAATGTTTACAAGAAAGAGTAATAAAACTGAAGAGGGAAAGATAAATCTGCCTCCTTGTTGAATATGACATACAGTTTACAGCTGTCTCATCATCATTTTCCCCTGCAATTTGTAAGAGGAAATTATTTCACTTAAATTTAGAAAAAGAAAACCACTAAACAGATGAGAGTACAAATTTAATTTCACTTACGTGTTCATCATTAAAGTTATGTTGTCTCCTTTAAGAAGGATCCTCCCTAATCAAAACAATAATATCCTTCAGCAAATGCATGAGAAAGTGGCAAGGACAAAAAGAACAAAAATTGAGAAACTTTAGCATACCTAATGTCTTTCTGCTCTTTTTCTTGACGTTCACTTCTTCAGCATCATCCAGAACCAAATTCATGTATTCATCAAAGCCCTGTTTAACAAACAATAAGATCACATGATCCTTAACCATCAGATCAAACATTCAACTTTATAAATGGGATTATGCTATCTACAATGATAACATAACAACCAAGCATTTCCCCCCTCAATATGAGCTCATGAACCAAAAAGTTCACAAAAATCCTGAAGTCTTCAAATTTTAGATCAGACTGTTTTAGAAATGAGCTCACATCACACAAAGCAGGAGAACAATCCCAACTACTCGGAAGATAAGGGGATAAATAATGCTGGTTAATTTAAAGTGTATGAATGGAAATTTTCTGTGGGAAAAATAACAGATTATTTTATTCTTCAATTTTTCATATCTTTTTTAAGATTCTATTAGCAATGTAAATCAGTAAACATTTCCCCAATTCCTGTCAATAATGTAAAACAAACTTTTTCTCTCCTGATTGGCACAGAAAATGTATATTTGTAATGACCTTTCACATAAAATGACCAAATGTGGGATTTGTAATTGAGAAAGTGTTGTGTCGTGTCAACCCACGTAATAAGTAAAATACTTTGAGGTTGGCTGGTTATCCGTGTCAACTCGTAAAATAAGCAAGTCGTGTTCCTGTCAAAGGTTTAGACACACATCTTTATTCATGTAGTGTTTGCAGAATGCACTTGTGTTTGTGTCCAACCTCGACCCTGACCCGCTTATACGAATCCCACCCCTAATAAAGCTATGTAATATATTTGAAGTTATTAGAAGTGACTTATTTGTTCTGCCACTTAAATAAACAAATCCATTATACAGTTGATGCTGCGTATAGTGGGAAAAAAAGGACATTGTTCTGAATCAAAAAACTCAAAACAGAGTACTAGGTTTCAGGCCTGTTGGCAAGACACCAGCTGCCAGCAATGGCCAACAGTCCCACACAAACAAAAGAGAAAAATGAAGTCACACAGAGCACATCTGAAGTCACACATAATTCTCAAAAAATATCACAACGCCTTCCCGCGTGATGAATACTATCCATCTCTTCGCAAAACATTTTAAAGTCGACAAAACACCATTTTGATCAGTACCCATGTACCAAACAAGCATGTAAAATAAAACTTACAATGATTCGACCTTCAATCCTCATATCCTTTTGCTCAAAGAGCCAAATCTGAATGCGCGCTTTCTGTGAAAATTACAATTAGAGAAAGAAAATCAAGTGAGACAAAGAATAAAGGAAATTAGGAGAAGCCCAGAACGTATCATCAACTGAAAGAAGTGTAGGAGAGGACTTACGCTTTGAAGGAACCGGAAAATCAAGTTCTGACCAAACCAGGAAATGAATAACGTTAGGTTAAAGGAAAATAAAAATCGAAAGAGAAAGAATGAGTGAGAGACGTACAATGGGCTGAGTCATAACCCTCTGAACTTTGGTGCTCGCCATGGCTGCCAAAATCAATGAACGATTGCACGGAGAGTGTCGTAGTTCGCACTTGCAGAGAGGAGAGAGGGGAGACCTAAACCCTAATGACTGAACAATGAACAATTTTCACTGCCAGGGTTTTAAATTTCCATTACTAGTCCACGGCACGTGCGTGCTCACGCGCGTGTTATGTCAACAGTGGGGAAAATTAAAATGAAACCCATATTCAAATCCTGTTATAAAGCACAAGTTCATTTTACCTCGCTGTTAAATAAAAAGTTTGACATAGAGTGTTGATTTTGTGCTTAGATTTCTTTTTGTTTTGCATTGCTCCATTGGTTTCTGGGGCTTTGCCCCGACTATATCCAATTTGATCCGCGTCGGTTATTTAGTATTGTGCTTAGATTTCTAAGCATGTGATACGATGATCTGCCTGAATTTAACGGTTCTCATATGATATATCAAACTTTTAATCTGATATTGGTGTCGAGTAATCATATCTCTACTTTTTTTTTTTTGAGTTAACCAATCATAATTATCTCTTTGAGCGTCAATTGGCTTCCCACGGAGTATGGAAAGGGTCAGGGATGAAAATATTTAAATTCCTCCCAAATATGACATATAGAGATCAAACCGAGATTATTTTCTTTCTACTTACTCAGCTTGATAAACTCTTTGTTTACGAAAAAGAAAGAAAGAAAGTTATTCAGATGAAAGACTAGAAATAAGAAGATTAACCAAATTCCTTTGGCACAGATGGTAAAGAGTCTGGACCCCTTAACCAGAGGTCTCGAGTTCGAGTCCTGGGAATGGAAAAAAAAAAAGGATTTGGAAGAGTCGCCCCCGAAAGGGTCCGACAGTGCTCGATGGGAATTAGTCTAAATAAGAAACAAGAAGATTAATTTTAATATTATTTATGGGTTTAATATTTATGTTTTTATTGAGAAAAAAAAATCCATCAATACTTACATAAAAATAAGAGGTCCCATTACAATGAGAAGAGAGAGAAAAATTAGTGGGATATAATTAATTCATGTGAGTGTGAGAGGAAAAAAAATTACGGCAACATAGTAGAAATGTTTTTCTCATTATTTATATCTTTAATATTTTAGTTTATGTAAAGAATAATAGATGTTATTTCATTTGTGAAAATTTAAATAAGATAACGTGCTTGCATGATTTAAAAATGGAATGGACAAAAACGTACACTTAAATTCATTCAATATTTTAACTAAAAAAAACTAAAACAAATTTAGGGGATGAATGTGCAAACTATAGTAGTATGATAATAGTATTAGACATATGGGCCCACATAAGGGCACATGTCGGCACTTGGGGACATGAAATTTAAATTTTAGTTTATTTATTTATTTATTATCTGTCCTCATTTGTCTCTTGTTCAATATTTATATTAGTCACTGTTAAGTTAATTTTATAATGCAGATGTTAAATATCTTTTTGTGTTGAGATTAAATGTCAGTAGTTTTTATAACATAATACTATTTTTCATGTAGTAACTAAAGAGATAGGATGACTTGATTTTCTGAATTTGCACACTTCAATCGCTCAACACAACAATCATTGGACATAACTTCACTTTCATACTGGCTTCACTAGTAACATCTAATTTATAGAAAAATATTTATCATTTTAAATGACACAACTTGTGTCATTTCACTCTCACAAAAAGGTGAAACTCACACTTTTTTGTCCACTCTCTCCCCCATGATCTATCTCTTACTCTCACTTAAAATGATACAATTTTACATCCTCTAAAATAGCACATATTTTTCCCTTGATTTATACATCATTTTTTACTAATTTAAATTTCTATCTGCCTAGAATTGCTATTCACCCTATATATTTTTCCTGCATCAATAAATCAACTCCTCCATGTGAAAGTTATATCAAAAAAAATTTCGGGGGCGCTACCCCTGAACCCCGGCCACTTAATGTGCGGAAATGATTTTTTTTTCTGGGTCCACCACTGTGGACACACACATATATATATATATATATATATATATATATATATATATATATATATATATATATATATAGGCTCCTGCAGTGGACTTCATGTAGGTAATTGGTGCATATAATTTATTAGTATATATTACTCGGAAACCTCGATTGTGGGGATCAGCATGTATCAAATATAGGGATGACAAAACGGGCCAACCCGGCGCAATCCACATGCAACCTGAAAAAAAAAGTCGGGTTAGGGTTGGCTCGAGAAAAAAAAAATGAGCCAGAAAAATCCAACCCGACTCAGCCCAAATCGTGTTAGGGTTGGCTTAGAAATATGGCTCGTGGGTTGGCTTAAAAAAATAACTCGCGAGTTTACTCGAAAATTGACTCGCGAGTTGGCTCGTTTTTAGCCTATTTAAATGAACCTTAGTTTTAATCCACCAGCTGTGTGGCTTCCATCAGTTAATAAAGGATTACAAAATGAGAAATAAAAGCGAAATATTCTAGTTTCGAATTTTCTTCGCAACAAATTTGCACCAACATCAAGAAATAATCAGAACCACTTGCTATCAAGTAGATAAGATATTTAAATCAAATAGAGCCAGCACAACCTAACAATATAAAAAAATGACAGGGATGTGAGAAGATTAGAGACTTTTAAGTTTAGAGACAGAATAAAGATGATGACATGTACGAGTTTTGTCCATTTTCGTACATTATATTTTGTATTTTTTTATATAAAAAATTCAATCCGCGAGTTAGCCCATTTGACCCTGGGTTGGCAGCTCATTTTAAGAACCCAATCCGACTCATTTGTGGCGGATTTTTTTCAACCCTATATCGAAATACAAAATTAACAGTCATTTTCACGCTTGAGCCCGAAATATATTTACAATACTGGTTTATTCTATGCGTGAGAGCATACGTATGACTGCTTCATTAATATGATATTCATCGATAGATTCTCTTGTATCTTCTCGTGGAAGTAAACTTTGCCAACTACCTATGAGAAACTTACAAGTAATTTCGTGCTTGTCATCGTAAGATATTTGTCAACTGTTAGAGTAGTTTAATTGTCAACTCTTAAGAAGTTTAATACAATTATAAAGTGGTCTTCACTTAACGGTTTGAAATTTTAGTGAGATGATGGTTGTTTATCATTAAACATGTTTTATAAAATAAATGTCAAGAGTTAAGATGAATTAAGCTAAAACAGTGTTGTACATTAATTCTGCATATCAGTCACTAACTAAATTTCAGACATAACCCCAAGATAGTTACATATATATACACACACATAAGAGCTTCTAATGCTACTAGTTGTTTGCAATACATATACGTAATTTTCATCTACAAGGAGTACTGGAAGGTTTTATTAAACGGCTAATTCTATTCCCTGCGTTGAATCATGACTTGGATGAACACTTGTTTCTGTGGAAGTTGGAATGCGGAACAAATACTTCTGACTGTATTCTTTAGCCAGCAAAATGGGTCTTTGCCAAATAACAGTTTCTGAGACGAGTAATGCTAATAAATTAGTAACCACGGTGATCAAGAAGAGCCCTGCAAAGCTATGAAAGGTGAGACTGCTTGGAGTTGCGGTAGACAATTGGGCAGGCTGGTCTTGCCCCTGTCCTTCATTCTTCCCAAAATATTTTTCCTCAATCTTATCCATTAAATCACTTTCAGTCACATTCAAGATCGCTCTTGAAAAGTGAGCGGTAAGATTTGAGTTTAAAGGGAATGCCTGAAAAATAGTGCATACTTAATTATAATAACGTAGATATATACGCAATATTATTCAATTAAAATTTAAAAACTATATTGATGGTGGTACATAAGATGTGTTCTATGAAGTATGTTGATATAGGATGTTCTCATAGTGGCAACGGTAAAGATCAAAGTACTAGTGAAGCTTCCCATGTATGTGCATCAAGGAGGAGTGTGTGTGAGGCTTGAATGGCTCTCCACGAAGGTAGAGTAACAACATAGGAGAGGAGTTGAAGAGAAGATTCTCCCTCCATGTGTGAGGGGGGTATTTAGATAGGAGAACCCTCTCCAGCATGGAGGAGAGTATCGTTAGTCAGCACCATGAGCTGTCTCATCAAGTCATGTCTTGTCCTGAAACAAGACATGCTGCCCATTGTCAGTGTGCAGAGGCAGCAGTGTAGGGATAGGGAGATATCCCAGTGATGAGCCTCTATGACATGCTTAGTGATATGGGCCCAATCATGCAGAACAAAAATTAACATTAAAGCTTAATTAAACCAATATATAAGGCATAACACACAGCCAAGTTTTGTAGATTGACCAAGTTAATTAAACAAGTACGAGAATTAGAGAAACACTTACGATACCAAACCCATCAGTTCGATAGGTAGGGCCGGCCATGATGTAATTGGATCCAAATTTTTGAAGGTAAACTTTAAGGAAGGGTATTTCATCAAATATAGCTGCCACACCCCCACTTTGGCTTCCAATATTTAAAGCATGGTGATACTCATAAAGGTTGCTATATGCCCTCAGCTTGGATGGGTTAAACTTCAATCGCTGTACCAACAAATCATAAACGAAAGAGTCGGTTTGATATCCAACATAATAATCCCCATTTTTTAGATCATCCACCCTAAGAAAATTTGGTTGCAGCTGATCTAAGGTCAATATAGATGTCAAGTTTGCAGTGTAACTTTGCATGAGGACAAACGCCAATAGAAGCCAAACCATCAAAACAAATCTGGAACAGTTCTTGGCGACTACCTGTCCTGAAAACCCAAATTTTTAACCAACAAGTTAATTATAAATATAAATTATAGCAAATTAAACATTAATTATCATCATACTTACTTTCAGGAAGAACGGCTTGTGATAATGGAAACCATAAGATGTTTAACGCGCTGAGCTGTTTTCGATTTGACGAACCTTCCTGATTAGGGAGGGTACTTACATTTCTTTCCATGATGAGTATGACAATCCCTATGAACATAGATATTATGACTGTGCTTAACCAAAGATCCCAGCTGAAGGGTTTGACAAAAATCCACATGGTTTTGTGCTTGTCATGTTGAACTGGTACTAGCATTGTAACTCCTGATTCTGTAAATGGCAGTGTGAAATCTACAAATTTTGAACGATTGGCCACGATTGTTACATCCCCTACCACAATATCATACTGTTCCATCGTAATTTTAGCACACACAAAAAAAAAAAGTATAGTCAATTTTTCTGGCTTTATTTTTTCTAAATAAAACAGGCATATATATATATATATATATATATATATATAGATTGGATCCTTTGACACTAGTGCCAAATTTCAAATTTGACACCTTATCCGAGAGCTGTTAGATCGAAAAAGATCAACGACTATAATTTGTAAGCATGTGATACCATTGATTTTTTTTGATCTTATGGCTCTCAAATGAGGTGTCAAATTTGAAATTTAACACGGGTGTCGAAGGATTCTATATATATATATATATATATATATAGAATAGTTACTTGCTGAAAGTCACTACTAACCTTTGTTGGGACCTGTTGGACAAGTGAATCGTATGATCCAGCACTCTCTCTTGATTCATTAACAAAAGGTTTGATTTCTAGAGAAACCTTGAAGGGTAAGAGGTTTACAACGGCATTGAAAACATCCATGCAATATCCAGAGACATTGTACTTCTTTTCATGAGAGTCCCAAACCACTTTCACAAATTGGGTGAACCCATCTTTCTTGGGTACCCCTACTCTCAACTTGATCACTCCATTCGATGTTGCATTTGACCCACTCCCACTTTGTATCTGTAGCTGCAGAAGCAAAAAAATCAGAAAGCAAGAGAGCAGGCATGAGAAGCACTTTTTATCCATCTTATAACTAATATTAGTGAGCTTAATTATGGCAAGAATAGATTGTTATCAATTCACTCCTACTTATATACGGGGTTTGAGTTGAAGGACGTTGATTGATATTTAGAATCAATTTATTTTTATTTTTTGATAAACGATATTTAGAATTAATTAATTATTGATTCAAGAAACATTAGAGTTTGTATCCTGACATATATATGGATTTTTATTTATTTAAGCTAATTACTACACGCCATCAAGAAGTGACTAGGATTGAAATCTTGAGTAACAAGTTATTGACGCATAAATATTATATTAAGCACAAATTCTTTTAAAAACTTAAGTTGTGGATCTATCTATATTTATATATAATATATGAATTAATTTACAAAAATTGTTATGTGACATATTTTAAAAATTTTATTTTTAAATTCTCTTAAATTCTTAGTTCATTTTATTTTTATTAATTCTCGTTTCTCTCTTTCTTATATTTTCTATATTTTCTGTTTTTTTTTTTTTTACTATAACCATTTTTTTTTTTAAAAATAGCAATCAAAGTAGATTAGTTTCTAGTAAATTAAAAAATACATAATTCATAACTTATATTGATCTTAAATTGAAGGAAATAAAAATATGCATTACTTTTTTTTTGGTAAGCAAAATATGCATTACTAAAATACACTTAAAGTATTATTTTTTTTTACTTTTTTATAAATTTTATTCTTGCAAGTTTCAATAAAAAATATTTGAATAAAATTTTTAATTTTAATTTTTGTATATCAACTAGAGTACTTTTAAAAAATAGTTCAGATTCTAGTTTATTACTTTTTAGAAAATAAAACACTTTTTTAAAAAATAATTAAATTTTAAATTTTTATATTAATTATACATATGTTTCACAATTTAAAAAATATCTCTTTTAATTGATATGTTTAATATTTTACTTTAACTATTTTTTTGTATTTTTATATTTTATTTAAATTTATAAACACTTACATGATGTATGAATCCTTGTTAAGTAAAAAAAAAAAAAGGAATATTGCTATCATACGAAATCTTCAGCTGAACATATGGAAAAGTCAAACATTTTGTTTATTACATACATGGCAATGTGACACTGCATCATTACAGAGTTAAATTTGAAAAAAAAAAATATAAAATTTCTTTGTATATGAGTAATTATAAGGACGAATGAGGGCAAACTCATATTACATTAGTTTGAATGTAGTCTAAAATAAAGGTCAAAATAACTTGAGAGGGTCTGAATTTCCCCTACTCCTCCAATGTTGCTTAAGGTGATTTATCTCCTTTTCATTTGCTAAAAATTAAATGATAGCACAACAACAACAAAAAATTACAAAAAAGACAAAATAATATTTCTAAGTAATTGAGAAACAAAATAAAAATTAATATAAAACTGGACAAAAAGACAGCATCTTGCACACAAAAAACAGTGTTAATTATATAGATTGGATATATCATTAATTGGACGCAATATTTTCATGCCATTCCTTATAATTAATCTTTCTGATTAATTACGGAAAGAAAAATTTGTGTTGGAATTTTTTTTTTTTTAACCATAAAAAAGCTATATACAAATGATATAATAAAATGGTATGTAATTATAATTATTGACATACATTTTTTTCCTTTTTCTTTTTTTACTCATATCAAGTGGTAAGGAGTTTATTCTGTTTATAATACTGATCAGATCCTCTACTTCTAGTACTAAACTCCTTTATAATTTATAATTTTTTAAATTTTCTGGCTTCCATGTATTTTCTTATTTCAACAATATTCTTGACTCTGCCTTAGTCAAATCTCAATATTTTCTTAAAAATTAAGGTAGTCTAATTTTACTTGAATCTGCAAGAATTCTCAGTTAACCAGAATGACAGGATCAGTTTGATTTGGCTTATTTTTTATTTTTCTGGTTGTTTTCACATGACTTCGATCGCACAGGAGAATAAGTCAAGTTGGGCGCTTATGTAAGAAGTTCAATAGACGAAGCAAATCATTAGAAAATAGAAACTGCTAAAAGAAATTAAATTTAAAGAACTTAGGTCCGCTGGTAAGATACACAAGTGATTTTTTTATCAAAAGAATTAGGAATTAGTTTTCAATATACTATAAACATTTACAGAAAAATATTTCTTAGATAACTTATCTGCATTTATTCCCAAAACGACGTCATTTTAGAATTGAAAAATTATAATTATAAAAATTATAATAACCGTAAAATAAATTAAAATTATAAAAACACCATAATTTACGTCTCAAAATGACGTCGTATTCAGTTTACTTATCTGCCCCAAACATTTAGTTTGAACAAGTTGAGATTTCTCTTTAGACGCGAGCAATCATGATTCTTCCAAGAAATTGCTCTCGTATATCAGAATAGCATGGTATATATATAGAGAAAAAAATGTATCATTTTAAATGAAAAACTTATATCTTTTTACTCTCACAAAAAGGTGAGACCCACCTTTATTATTTTTGTCAACTTTGTCCTCCTTTATCTATCTTTTTCTCTCTAAAATGACACAATTTTACATCCTTTAAGATGACACACTTTTTCCACACACACATATATATATATATAGGCTTTAATGTTTCTAAAGTGAATGTAGATAAGTTATTTACATTCGCTCTCAAAACGACGTCATTTTGGGTTGAAAAACTAAAAAATTATAATGAAAAAGACTATTATAACCTTGAAATAAATTATAATTACAAAAATACCTCGATTTCCACCTCAAAACGACATCATTTTGGGTTCACTGTAGATAAGTTATCTACATTTACGGTAGAAAAAACCAACCCACATATATATATACCCTTCATTAATCAAAACGACGTAGTTTTGGGGCTAGCTTGAGATAACTTATCTCAAGCTGCTTGAGAAATGTTTTTCCCTATATATATATATATATATATATATATATATATATATATATATTCAATTGAGGACACAGTCCGACAGAAATTAGCAAGTAGTTTCTCTCCTTTTTTATATCATATCTCATTATTTTCCGGATACAAATTTATATGCAAACTAGCTTTAATTCAAATATAAAAATAACTCTAGTCTGTCATAAATTATACAGTATAACACTTTTGTGAAAGGGAGAGAACCAACTAATTCAAATATAAAAATAACTCTTCAGTCTAGTCTGTCATAAATTATACAGTATAACACTTTTGTGAAAGGGAGAGAACCAACAACAACTATGATATATATTTCAATTGTCTTTAATCTAGTACGTCCAACCATCATATATCAGATCAACACGCTTGAGATCAAATGCATTAACTTTATAACCGTAATGATTATTGCTTCTAATTAAAAGCATTAATCTTATCACGGTTAATTATTAATTGGGTCATATCAATAGTCATTACTCATGATATTTCTATCATGTGGGCGTTACATTTATGACATTTTCCCGTTTGGCCCAATTAATCATAATATGCATATTCAATACATCTCTTGCGTTGACAATCACAAAATGATAAATTATCAAATGTGAGTTTATAGCAGTAGTGAATTATTAATTCAACGTATTGCCTTCCATATACTACAACATCCACAATCCATCATATAACATTCATAATATATATAGGTTTATGATAAATTGTCAAATGTGAATTATAGTAGTAGTGAATTATTAATTCAACATATTGCCAGCTTCCATATACTACAACATCAACAATCCATCATATAACATTCATAATATATAGGAAACACAATGGTCCATATAATGTCTTATAATACTTCCCTTGTTAAAATTCATAAAGTGTTGTTATCAAAAAAAAAAAAAATTAATAAAGTGTCCCTTCAAAACTCACTTTGTCCTCAAGTTGAAGAGAGAAGACAGGTAATGTGAAAGAAACTTCCACCCTAGTTTCTTTGTTCGAAGCATCTTAACCACATTAATAATTCATCAGTCATATAAATGGTCATATATACATAAAATGCTTTAGAATCTTCGGTGGCCAAATTGGGCCTGTTTTCCCATTCCCGTTGGCCCGATTATGAGTCAAGCCTGTCCTGGTGTAATTCTCACCACCATCACCCGTTCCTCCTTGAATTCGTCCACCTGATCCTAGCCTCAAGCTTCAAATCTGACTTAAATTATATCTTAGCACTATAATTTATCATATACATAATGCATCTGAGTAGTGAAGGGTTAACTTTTCAAGAAAAATTACTTCCAAAAAAAAAAAAAAAACTTTTCAAGAAAAGACCAAAAATCAGTTATCGAGAACAAGCGAAAAACTAGGAAGACATAAACCATTAGCAACGAAAAAACTCACATACTTTTTAATATATTTATTGTGCATATTTTTCCCCCTAAATGCTACGAGAACTTTATATTAAAAAAAATGCTACTAGAACTGCCAGAAACCATCTTAGGTTAATTTGCACAGTATTTCGAAAATAAACTAAATCAATAGATCTACACTGAGTAGTGGTTACGGATAATAAAGCTGCCATAATGCAATAATTAAAAAACAATAATAATTAATGCAATAATTCATTATCAAGCATGTTGTGCATTAGCCTTGTGCAAAATCTTAGCAAAAACAATACCAGATGTCTCAAAGAAATCTATGTAATTAACTCCTCCAAATGACTGAATATGATATGATATAATACGATAAGAGGGGAAAGTCAATCAATGGGCCAAAGGTTATAATATTAGAGTTATACTTTC
This sequence comes from Gastrolobium villosum, assembly GCA_032173675.1. Classification (NCBI taxonomy): domain Eukaryota; kingdom Viridiplantae; phylum Streptophyta; class Magnoliopsida; order Fabales; family Fabaceae; genus Gastrolobium; species Gastrolobium villosum. The sequence goes on from JAVKPL010003869.1 coordinate 201,852, forward strand.
TAAATCATAATATAATTAGCTTTCTATGCTGGAATCTGGATATTTATACTGAGAAAAAGAAGGCAGAATTAAACGGACCAACAAACCATGTTAAGCTGCTCAACTATAAGAATTTATCTAGTGCACGAAATATCCATACTGTCATACATCATAATGTTTCTCACACATCATATTCAAAAAGTTAACAAGAAAGAGTAATAAAACTGAAGAGGGAAAGATAAATCTGACTCCTTGTTGAATATGACATACAGTTTACAACTGTCCGAAAATGCTATCATCATTTTCCCCTGCAATTTATAAGAGGAAATTATTTCAGTTAACCACTAAAAAGATGAGAGTACAATTTTATCTTCACTTACATGTTCATCATTAAAGTTATGTTGTCTCCTTTAAGAAGGATCCTCACTAATCAAAACAATAATATCCTTCAGGAGTTCAGGAAATGCATGAGAAAGTGGCAAGGACAAAAAGAACAAAAATTGAAAAACTTTAGCATACGAGACGGACCCAATTGGGTGCAGTTGTCTGCATTGGCAGACACGGGAAATTCTTTTTTTTTTTTTGTAACACGGGCTGGGTGATTTAGATTAAGTAAAAAAAATTGAAAGTAAAAAAAAAAAAAAATAGCCCAATCCAACCAACCCTTATAATTAAAAGCTTAAAGCTTAAATCCTATCAGATTGCTTTGTCTAATTTTTTTATTTAAACATAAATCTTATTAGCTCCAAATCTTAATAGACATCAACTATTCCTGAAATTCAATCTTCATCTAGCGGAAGAGAATCACACGTGATTTTTCATGTTTTTTGTGAAGCAAAAATGGCCTACTTTGAATCAAATAGACATCGAAAGAGGTGAATTTTTTATCGATTCACCCCTCCAATTATACTATATTTAACGAATGTCGTTATGTGGTTTTGTTTTTTTTAATTATCATTATCGATTATTTATTTAAAATTTTGGTTGATTCACCAAAACTTTACTTTTGAAATGAAACCAAAAATTGAATCATGATCATAATCTTAAAAAAAAAATTGGGAGTACTGCCCCTATTAGGGACGTGCATGGGTCGAACCGAACCGAATTGGTTTAATTAATGGTTCGGTTCGAAAGTGATTCGGTTCGGTTCAAAACTGGTTCCATTCGGAAATGGTTCGGTTCGGTTCGGAACTGGTTCGGGTCGACCCTCTTTTGAAAAGAAAAAAATTTAAAAATAAAGTTCTAAAAATTAATTTGATTTGGTTTGAAAATGATTCGGGTCGGTTCGGAAACGGCTCGGTTCTTAAACCGGTTATAAAAAACGGTTCGGTTCATGAATTGGTTTTTAAAAACCGGTTATTTTAAGAGGCGGTTCGATTCATGATTCGATCCAATTTTTTAGTTATTTTGAACACCCCTAGCCCCATCCTAAATATCCAGACATAAAAACAAATTCCTAGCTTCGACATTGAGCATACCTAATGTCTTTCTGCTCTTTTTCTTGACGTTCACTTCTTCAGTTAAAGAAAAAATAAAAATCGAAAGAGTAAAAGTGTGCGAGAGACGTACAATGGGCTGGGTCATAACCCTATGAACTTTGGTGCTCGCCATCGCTGCCAAAACCAACGAACGTTTGAACACAGGGTGTTGTAAGAACGATTGTTTATTCCTAGGTTGCGTTTCATCAACAATGCAAGAAGAAGAACACACCACAAATAGATGAATTCTAATAAAAAAATCTCTTTCTCTATATTCGATGCACAACACAAAATCACTAACAATTCTATATTAAGGATGTATAGTTAATTTATTCAGATGAAAGACTAATAAGAAGATTGCTTTTGATATTATTTATATCTTTAATATTTGAATTATTTAAAAAATAAAACCTTTAATATTTGAATTATTTAAAAAATAAAACATGTTATTTCTTTTGTGAAAATTTAAATTAGAAAACGTGCTTGCATGATTTAAAATAGAATGGATAAAAATGTACGCTTAAATTCTCATTCAGTATTTTAACTAAAAAATTTAACCAAAAAAAATTAACTAAAACAAATTTAGGGGATGAATGTGCAAGTTATAGAAGTAGATAATAGTATTATAGTATATATTATTCGGAAACCACTTTTATGGGGATCATCATGTATAGAAATACAAAAAATTTAGTCGTTCTCACGCTTAAGCCCGAGTTATATCTTACAATATTATTACTGCTTTTTTTGGTAATCTACAATATTACTGCTTTATTCTCTGCGTATGTGAGCATATGTATGACTGCTTAATTAATTAGCATGGCATGATATTCGTTGATTGATTCTCTTGTATCTTCTAGTGGAAGTAAACTTTGCCAACAACACCTGAGAAACTAATAAGTTATTCCGTGTTTGTCATAAGATATTAATTGTCAACTGTTAGAAGTTTAATTGTCAACTTTTAGAGAAGTATAATATAATTAAAGTGATCTTCACTTAATAGTTTGATCTTTTAGTGAGATGGTTGCTAATCATCAACATGTTTAATAAAATAAAGGGTTAATATTTTTCACATAACCTTATGTGGATTATATCCCTCATGTTCTAGGAATCATTTTGTTGTCATACTAAGAAAAAGACAAGGTATATATAGTATTAAAAATAGTGATGGGAGACTTTATTCCATGTATTGGTTTGTTTTTTTCCTAGCATGATAAAATTTTTGGTTTCTCCAACATGATGGATGTATTTCCGTAACTTTATTTCATGTATTCTATTGGAAGTGAGGGGGATCAACTTTTTCTCTTTCTCTCTTCTCTTCATGTATGTTTATGTAGGCTCACATGAAAAATATTAAATCCATAAAACCAAGAGTTAAGATGAATTAAGTTAAAACAGTGTTGTATATTATCTCTGTGTATCAATCACTAACTAAGGGCATGTTTGGTGCATAGTATAGGATAAGGCCTTGTTCTGCCTGTTGGCAGATGTGTCCAACGTAGGTTGGATGATTGATCTTGGATACGAGTGTTTCTCTCTAGATGCCTATAGATTAGGTATCTGGGAGGAACGTGGATCACTGACACTGACCTAGGCGTATGCCTTCAAGGTGTGTGTGTGATCTACAGTGTTTGGGATTAGAAAATGTGTACCTTACTGCTCTGCTTTACCTGCCTTATATAGCCCGGCTCTAGGGTTTGGTGGCTGGCCGAGGTGCAATGTGGGCTTCGGGCCGAGGTGCATAGTGGGTGTTGCAATCTCGGCAAGTATACCGATCGTTCCAAGTAATAAAAGTGATAAGTAAGTATCGTCTCCACAGGGATTGTAGACCAAGTACTATAATAACCAGTCCCCTTAAGTTGAATGGAAAAAGAGGGTAGCAATAATTGTTGGTTCAAAAACAAAAAGTAAATTAAAAAGTAAATTGCGTATTTTTAGAGTTTTGTGAAGAGAGAGATGAATAAAGAGATTGTGAAAAACAATTGTGAAAAGATTGCAGTAAGAGTACGAACACCTGCCTGATCCCCACCTTGTAATCTGAATATAAATTTACAAATGAATTACTCTTTTGATCAAACGATTCACCATCTTTTATTTAATTGGTTAAGCCCTAATCCCTTAGTGATCTTAACCTTATTAACCCTATTAGAACCCTAATCCCTTAGTGATTCCTTTTCAGGTTAATCATACAATTCGGTGAATCTTTCGCGTTTGCAGTTCATGTAGCCTATCCCTAGTGCGTACATGAACAGCTATTTTCCTCCTGTTCGGGTATTAGGATCCCAATATCCCTATTGTGAATCCTAACCCTGGTGATCTGTTAGAATGATCAGATCTAAAAGATCAATGAGATGAAGAGCGAAGGGAAATAGATGCAAAAGGATAAACATGTATAAATCAGATCCAAACTACAAGAGGTTCACATTCAGGGTTGTGACCCTTACCACAATACTAAGATCTAGCCAACCATATTCATGGCTGATCTCAAATAAAATTCAACAAGAAAGTAAATTACAAGAATCAATGAAGAACGAACGACGAACAGCCTTCTCTCTCTCCAATGACGGTCTCTTCTAGGTTTTGAATGTGATTTTCGAGATCCTTCCTTCAAAGTTTGAGCCTCTTTTTATAAGAGGGATTCTGACCTAAGTGGCAAATTTTGAATCTTCTAACTTTCGCGCCTCCCGCGCTCAGAGCGCCACTCCCGCGCTCTGAGCGTGGGAGTTACTGCCATTTTTTTCCTTCCCGCGCTCTCAGCGCCAACCCCGCGCTGTGAGCGCGGGACCTTCTGTCCATTTTTGCCTTCTCGCGCTCTCAGCGCCACTCCCGCGCTGTGAGCGTGGGAACTTAGGTCTTTTTGACCTGTTTTTGCCTCCTTTTGCTCATCTTCTTTGATATTCAGGCTTTGGATATTTTTATTCTTTTTCTCTGCTTTTCTTGCATTGATTGAGTCATTTTCTTCCTCTTTTGCCTTGTAATTTCCTATATGCTGACCGCATATCAAATAATTCCCAGATTTGAACTTTGCTGTCCCTAGCAATGTATAAGACTAAATCCAGGAAACAGATTAATCCAACATAACACTGTACAGCCAACAGATCATCTTACTAAGTATGCTTGAATCACTGTGAAATTTTTTTTTTTTAATAATGCCTTTTATGAAAAGATTTAGAATCTAATTTGCACATCCCTCACCCAGATAATCAAATAACGCTCAATACTCAAGTGTTTGGGGGAATGACAATTACTCCAGCTATCACTGTAACAACATTATCATAAAACTTGCTCATATTCTCAAGTACCTAAAGATGAGGAACATTAATACATGCAAAATTGATCAAAAGGACATCACAGGTTATAACTTGGCCAGGCTAAAGAGTGGAATTTTTCTGGATAGTAGCTCAAGTAACAATGAGATTGAAAATTATGATATATATATATATATATATATATTTTATATTTTTTTTTTTCATTTAACACATTCAACTCATTTGTTTTGCTCCACTAATGTTCCCACAGAATTTCGGGAATTCCTTCCGCCATATTTCCTTTTATTCACCTTTTTCTTTTCCTTTTTAATTCAGTCACCTTCTTTATCTTGACCTCTGTGGAGCTCACCTTCATTTCTTTCCTACACATCAGGGATTCAACCTCTTTGTAAGGTAAGAATATGTCTACTCAACAGGGGTTTATGAACAAAAAGGTTCAGGCCCAAAGGGTTAAGATTGGAAAAATTCACATAGGTGATTTATTTGGCCGTGGCTACAAAAGAAAATCTGCCTTCATCATTTCAATTTATGCATGTATTTCAGAGAAACAAAGCAAGTTCTAGAGTGCTATCACAGTGATATCTCTCAAAATAAATTCAGTGTTTGGCCCAAAAACTTACTAGCTATGATGTTACACTAGATTTCCAAACTAATCATTTAGGCACTTATTCAAGCTTAGCAATTCAGACATATTAGTTGACAAAATTTGGCTATACAATATCATGCTAGCAATTTGTATATCCAGAATTTAATCAAACATAACTGAACCTGAGATTTTCCTTTTCAATACAAGGCTTCCTCTCTTTTTTTTTTTTCATTGTGTGGTTCCACCATATTCATCAATCTTGCAATCTTGCATGCAGCATGTATGCCATAATTCCCAGATTTGAATGTTGCTGTCCTCAGCAACAAACTAATCCAAGACATAGCTTAAGCTGCCAGATATAGCACACCCACAGTCGTTAATATCCAAAGCATAATATGCAAGAATTTAGAACCCAATATAAAGTGCCATCAACCTTAACTTTGTTCGAATTTAAAAACAAAATATAAAACTAAATTGTTCCAAGAAATTTAAAACAAAATGCAGTAAATGGAAATGGAGGAACAAGATCAAAAGCCATCCATAAATTCATCATCTGCAAAATCGCCCAGAACATCATCATCTTCAGTGTTGGAAGGCATAGATGGTCCTGCTTGTGCAGCAGGGGGAACTTGACCCATTAATCCAGCCGTGTCAATTCCCCTATCCAGGCATAGTCGCTCCAACATGGTCATCATATAATTGTTCTGAACCAGCAACTGTTGGAGCATCTCAGAATCAGTAGATGTGGATGGTGCAGATACTGGGGCAGGTGGTGGAACAGCACCGCCAGATGCTTTCCAGATTGCTTGTCGACGGGACTCCTTCTGCATTTCATTATAAACACGCTGTGTTAGTTCTGCTTTGGGCTTGACATCCCTGGGCTCATCATCTGGGATCTCTACCCCTGCCCTAATGCATAGCTGCTCAATGAGTGAGCAATGAGCCAGACTAAAATCCAACCGACCATGAGTAATCATGTGAGCTATCCTATCAGACAGAATAGCCCCAATATGGAGGTTGTGATTTCCCAGCAGAGTATACAGCAGGACTGCCCTGTCGACATTAACATCACTGAGATTTGTTGAAGCCATGATGGTTGAGTTGATGAATGAGTGCCAGAAGATTGCCTCTTCATTGAGATCAAGCCTATCCAATTTTTCTGGCACGGCTGGCTGGCCTTGCTT